>RJWM01023121.1:0-34173 GCA_004363535.1 Dasyprocta punctata | reverse complement strand
CGCTAGGAGATTAACACTGGTTATTATATTGCATATTGTTGTCTTCAGTTTGTTACACTAGGGATGCAATATGATGTGTACACATGCAAGTCTGATTTATTTCACTTATGAGTATGGTCTCTAGCTGCATTGTTTTACTAATAAAAGCCTCGAGTTTATCTTTCTTTGTTTTGAGTAGTACTCCCTTGTATAAAAATACATCTTTTTTATCCGTTCCTCAGTCGTCTTCAAAATAGTTGCTCGGATTACCAGATATGGGCTATATTGTGTGTGTGTGTGTGTGTATATACACAGACATTTTTTCCCCTTCCTTCTTTTCTCCTTTTTCCTATCCCAATTGTTCTTTCCTGTTGAGCAGTTTCTTTCCCTTTCTCTATTTCTATTGTACATTTTGGATCTTATTTACAAATTTCACTGATAAAAGTTAGGTGTTTCATGTAAAACTATGGCTGGGCATAGAGGTTCACACCTCTATGTAATCCTAGCACTTGGGAAGCTGAGGCAGGAGGATCACCATGAATATTTGATGACAGTCTGAATTACATGGTGAGTACAATGCCAGCCTGAACCACCAACAAAACTCTGTCTCAAACAAAAACAACAAAAACAAACAAACCAAAAAGAACCCTTGACTACTGATGTCTTATAAAATACGGGAGGTAGGGCTGGGAGTTTGGCTCAGTGGCTTAAGCGCTTGCTCTGGCAGGCGCAAGGCTGTGAGTTCAATCCCCGGTGCCGCAAAAAAAAAAAAAAAAAAAAAGTAAAATATGGAAGGAGCAGACATCACAGCTCAGCTATCTTTAAATCAATGAAATTCTGTTCATCTATTGTCTTCATATAGTGTGGTTGGTCCTCTTTTTTAAAATCTTTGCTAATTCTAAACTCAGGAATATATTATTTTCCAGAATACATATTGTTTTACTTTTCATACTGATATCTGATCCATCTGGAATTGATTTTTGCATATGATGTGAGATAGTGAGGTAGGACTCAGTTTCTTTTTGTTTTTCCTTTTTAAGGATGTAGACTTCATACAGCATCACTGACTAAGGGGTGCACTGAAGGAAGAGAAAGGAAATATCTCAACTGTTTGTGATGACATCTTTGCCGTAAATGAAGTATTTGTGCGTATGTGGGTTTGTTTCTGGAAACATTTTTTCTATTAATTTATTGTCTGTCCTTTAACCCATGATAAACTTTGAATTACAGTGGCTATAAATTCATTTTAATATTTGCTGTTACAGTAAGTCTTCTATTTTTCTTTTTTCTTCAAGCTATTGTAGTCATTCTTGGCCTTTTACATTTCCACTTTGATTTAAATTAATTTCTCAAATTCTATAGAAATACCTGTTGAAATTTTGACTAGTACTATAAGTATACCTCAGATTTACTGTGGGTTCAGTTCTTGATCACTGTAATGAAACAAATATCACAAGAAAGTGCATTGCACAAACTTTTAGTTTCCCAGTAAATATAAGAGTTATATTTACACTATACTGAGGTTTATTAAATGTACAATAATATTTTGAATTAGAACAATTGTCTTACGTGGATTTTTGTTGTGGTTGTTGTTTTATTTGTTGTTGTTGTTTTGTTTTGTCTTGTTTTGCTGAGATAGGGTCTCACTATGCCGTTCTCAACTCATGTGTAGCCCAGGCTGTCCTCAAACTTGCAGTGATCCTCCTGCCTCAGCCTCTCAAATGCTGATATTATAGGTATGTGCCACCACATTCAGCTTGTCTTATGCGTTTTATGCATACTTTGGCCTATTAGTCTTCTTTTCAATCTATATATATGACAATTTATAAGATCTTAAAAATGAATAAATGAACATGATGTTGGCAAAATAATAGGGGGTGGGGAAATGAGGGAAAAAAGAATTAAGATGTGCTGTGTACATGGACCAATTCCCTACAATGAATCATTATATACTGAAAATACGTATTAATAAAATTCAAAAAATAAAATATTTTACCTACAAAAAAAAAACAATGTTTATACCTCAATTTAAAAACACTCTATTGTGCTAAGAGTCATCTCAACTATTGGAAAAATGGCACTGATGACCTGATTGACATAGGGCTGCTACAAAACCTTCAATTTGTAGGAAACACCACCAATAACAACACCAAAATCATAAGACACAATATATGGAAGTGCACTTAAATAAGATCTACATGTACATGGAAAACATAAACAAGTTTGGGGAGTAATGACTTTCCTACTTTACTGAATAATCTGATTCATGGACACAGCATATCCTACACTGATTTAGATAATTAATTTCTTTTTTAAAATTTCTTTTAAAAACAAACAAACAAATGAAAACAACACAGAATTTCAAAAAAAAAAGAAACAGGAAATTAACACTAGTCAATATATGTCATTTTGCTATCTTGAAAGTAGTTGTTCAGATTACAAGATTTAGGCATGGAAAAATGATTGAACAGTCAGACTTTTATAACATTTTATAATTTTCCTTTTTGCACACTATTGTTAGAAATCCTATATATATATGGCTTTTGATGTTATTGTAAATAACATTGACTGATTTTAAATTTTATTTTCTAATTTCTTATTGGTATTATATGAGTACAATCTGTTTTTGCATAATAACCTTGTATGAATTCACTTTGATAAATTAGCTTATTGATTCTAGTATTTCTTTTTTAGATTTTCTATGTATACTCTCACATTTCTTCTTTAATTCTTATGTGGCTTATTTCTTCTTATCTTATTGCATGGGCAGGACTTTCAGGATAATGTTAAATGGAAATCGTGATGTGACTAGCCTTATCTTACAAGATAGCTTTATTACAGACAAAAATTTTTCACATTTCATCATTCAGTGTAATATAAATTTTCATTAAAGATATTCTTCATCAAATTTTTTCTTTCTCTTTTGCTAAGAGAGAGATAGTTGCTGTTTTTCTTCATTTTCATCATGAATAGCTATAGTTTCCTTTTCTGTTACATTTATTGAAATGTCTACATGCTTAATTCTACTAATTTGCAGAATTACAGTGAGTAATTTTTGAGTGATAAGTCAACTTTTTATCCATTGTTTGAGCCCAATTTTGTGGGAATATGTTAGCTTTTTTCATATTGTTGATTAAATGTATTAATGTTTAATTGACTGTGTTTGTGTTTATGCTTATATGAAGAGACTTATCTGTAATTCTCCTTTCTTATTGTTAGGTAGTTGAGTAAGATAATTACAGTCAAAATGAGTGAGGAAATAATCCCTCTTTCTAGGCGCTAAAACAATTTGTGTAGTATTAAAATTATTTCTTTCTGAAGCATTTAAAATAATTCCCATTCACAGAATCTGTTTTCTTTGTGGAAATATTTTTAATTGTGAATTCAACTTCTTTCACAGATAGTAGCATCATTCAGAGTTTCTATTGCTTTTCTTGTATCTGCTTTCTCTAAGAATTTATGTATTTAACTATGAAGTTAATTGACATAAGGTTGGTCATAATCTGCTATATTTTAATGTGTCTAATAATATTTTCTTTTTATTTCTGCTACTAATAATTTGTTCCAATATTTTTATCTTATCTTCCTTTAATCACTACTGCTGAGGATTTATAAACGATTAATGTTTTTTAAAAACCCAACTTTTAGTTTTATTTTCACATTTGATCAAATGCTATTCTTTGTATGCAATTGTTATCACCTTTCTTCTATATTTGTTAAATTTGTTCTTTTCTTTTTCCAAATTTTTGAGCTAGATATTTAGATTGTTGTTTAGCATTTCCCTCTCTTTTAGTGCATATATTTCAGGCTTTAAAAATTCTCCTCTAAGCATTTATCCTCCTACGTTGCTCAAATATTTTCTAATTTCCTCAATTAAAAGTTTGATTTTTATCTCTGCAGCACAGTGAGAATGGAGCAAACCCTGTGCCACTGTTTTCTATTTTCCTTCTGTGCTCTGTGCCAGAAACCAACCTACCCCCTAAGGGCTTGCAGGGCGTACCTCAGAGCACCTCCCTTTTCTTTAGAATCTTGGCTGAGTTCTCCACAATTCAGAATCTGGAATCTTTGAGTCCTGGTTGCAGTGATTTCTTTATGTAACTTTCAGATAGGTGTTTGATTTATTTTATTTCATTTTTAGTTCAGATTTTATAGTAGTTGTCTTTGGTGGCAAATGAGTCCAATACAATGCACTACAGTACTGTATCATAGCCTGAAGCAGACGTTCATCTCGACATGTTAAAACGTTAACAATAAAATCCATCTCAGTTCTGCTGATGCTACAGTAGACATTTGTTCAATGTACTATTAATTAAAGAATGGAAATCTAGATATAGTGAGATAATTTTTGAATATTTAGTTTTAAAATAAGATTAGCCAGACTTTTTCCTTTTTCACGTGGTAATTGTGTGGTTATTCTTTCAGTATCTGATTTTATCACATACAAGTTTTGAAAGGATTATCAAGGCAAAAACTGTGTTTTGGGGGAGGGTTCAACCATTAACTATTTTTGGGTTTCATCAAATCTGTGTACTCCTTTCTGAGTACATCAATATGTGAATTGCTATGGCGGTGATGAGAGTAGAGAACCCCGGAGAGTGAGGTTAAAACTTTAGTGAGCTGTTCTCTGCCTCATAGCTGTAGATCAGCACCTTTAAAATACTTTCTCATTTGCTAAACTGCAAATCTTTTTCACTGCTGAAAATACTTGACTGTTGCTGGTGGGTATCTTCTTTCCCTAAGATTATTGATCCTTAACAATTTACATTACTATAAAGTTACTTTTGGGAAAGTTTCAATCATAAAGCAGATGATTTATCCATTATGTACAAATAAATGAATTATGATGTTGTCACAAGAATCTAAGACTCACTTGTAATTATTTATTTAATTCATTAACTCATTTAATGCATTAACCAGAAAGCTCCCAGTGTTTCATGCTCACTTAGAGACAGAGTGTTTGTACTCTGTCTTGACTGGTGTAATTTCATCCTTCAATTATGTTAAAGGACACTTTCCTTGTTAACTTTTGTAGCCTGGTTCTTCAATGGAAAGTTTAAAGTGCCTTTCTAACCTATTCTTTACCTTGGTGAGTTCAGCTTGCACTGAACATGGAGGACAGTCTTAAAAGAGAAAGTCAAAAAATGAAAGAAGAAAAAAAGAAGAAGAAGAAGGAAGAGGAGGTGGAGGAGGAGAAGGAGAAGAAAAAGAAAGTCAGAAACAAAAGGCAGAGGAGGAACAGGAGAAGAAGTAGAAGAGGAGGAGGAGGAGGCAGAGGAGGAGCAGGAGAAGAAGAAGAAGAGGAGGAGGAGGAGAAAGAAGAGGAGGAGGAAGAGGAAGAGGAAGAGGAAGAAGAAAAGAAAAGGAAGGAGAAAAAGATGAAGGATATCTGTCCATATTTTACAGTCTGAAGTGTTACAGGGGGAAAATTAGACTATCTTGCTGTCAGTTCATCTTGGAGCTGAAGGAGAATTTACACTCTGACTATCTATGCTGAGACTCCAAAGTGATGAGACTTGTTCATCAGGTCAGTTAGGAAATTCATATCCTCATAGGCCCACCAATGTTAGGTCTTTCTTAGGAATTGATGTCAGATTTTCTTTTTTCTTCATTCTGGGGTCAACTCCCTTGATCAGCTGACACCATCCCATCCCTTTCCATGCCATCAGAGTGCAGGACTGTGGTGGGGCCAGTGTGACCCCAGGCCTGGCCGGCTCCATTTGGATGCAGAAGGGTTGTGAGCTGGAAACAGTCATGTCACAGAGAGAAGCCCTCACTACAGAACTTCAGAGAGTGTACCATTTTGTTCCCTAAAGTGATTGTATAGTTCTCTGTGTGAAACAAATCCAGTAGAGGGCACATGAATTGCTTTTAAAATCCCTTGAAGTTTTGCTGTTATCTAAACCAAATCCCAAACTGTGGCAATGATTCAGAGGAACTGGGACAAATGGATTGTCAAGATGGGAATGGAAGGAAACAGTATTAGCAAAACACAGATCAGCTACGAGTTGGCTTGTTGGAGTGTTTTTAGAAGGGCCTTAGGTAGGCGATACAGTCAGTGATGACAGTGTGAAGAATGAATCAGAGGAGCCAATGAATAATAGCACCTGATCAGGATGTGGTTAGAGCAAGAAAGGAAAGGAGGGCCTGCCTTTCATTGCCTCTCTGTTGGTTTCTAACATTTGCAAAGGCTGGAATGCTTCTTGCACATGAAAGAAAGCAGGAATAGTTTGAACTTAAATGGAAGATTGTCAACAGGCATTCAGCAAATGCATGACACCTCTTGTATAGGTGATGTTTGTCAAATATTCATTTTTCTTTCACGGTTCCCTCAAACAAAATTACTAATGCAATTTCTAGCTCCAAGTCTTTCTCCTCTTTCTACACAATCAGTGACAAATTTGTTTGTGAATAAGGTAATTAAGCTATACAATCTCTAAGGCCCTGACAGTTTTAATTGTTGAGGCTCTGCTTTTGTGAAATCAGAAGTTTTGTGACTTCTCACCCACTTTAAACATTAAGTGATATTTATATAGTGCTCAGTAATATTCCAAGTGACTTCTGGACTTCTCTGTTTATGCCAGCAGTGATAGAAACTGCCAGCAGCTTAGTATCAAACTCCACTTTCTCCACGTGGATAGCCAACAGTCAGCGTTTACCCTTTGGGATATCATATGATAACTGATATTACTGCAATGCCAGTCAATTCAAGAGAAAGATGACACCTGTCACTTATCTCATGAAAGAAATTTAGGGTGTAGGCGAGGTCAACTTTGCCAAATTATAGAACTGTTGATGAAGGGTAAATCAGCAAGCCTATCACTATGTTCTTTTGGCATGTCACTTAAATCTCAGGTTAGCAATGACAGATGCTAATTGCCTTGAAGTTTGTAAGTCTATCAACAGTGAAAGCAACCATCTGCTGTGCAGAATTATCATTCACACCGAGTGCCATTAGTGTGTCTGTGTCTACCACAGTAAAGGTAGCTCAGCAGATAGGAAAGAGCTTGTAGGAGTCAAAGATCTGAATCCTAGAATTTCATTTATTTGCCAGGCATCCTAGAAGGAAGTGGAGAAGTTAGTAATTCTCATACAAATTCATTTTGTAAGACTATTAAGAGAACCAGAGAAAGCATCTAATTTAGCCCTTTGGTTTTATAGGTAAGGAAGCAGAAAGAACTTCATTCATGTAAGTAATGTCTCCAAGTTTAGTGGAATTGGAAATTCAATATGCTTTCCATTCAGTCATGGTAGCTTTGCTTTAAAGACCTAAGGAGATAATATACATAGAAAGCTGTGCTATAGAAACTGAAATGTATTAAATTATATTATTTAAGAGTATGTTGACAAAGAAGAGTAGACACCTCAATTTTCTTTTTTGCTTTTTTGGGGTTTTCTTGCTTTTGAGACAGGATCTCCTTATGTGGTTCAGGCTGGTTTTGAACTCACTAAGTGGCCCAGGCTGGCCTCAAATCCTTCTGCCTCAACCTCCTAATTTTGCAGGCTGGTATTACAGGCATGCATCACTATGCAGGGTTCAACATCTTATTTTCTAAACAAGAAAACTATGGCATAAGTAAGACTAACTGAGGTCAACCTTCAAAAGACAGAAAACTAGTTTTTTATGTCTTTTTCAGTAGTCTGTTCCTCAGAATATAAGATAATGCTTTTAATAGGAACTAAAATCACTTGTCACTAAGTGGCAGTATAGAATAATAAGAAGAAAAGAAGCTCTTGACTGAGGCAAAACTGGCTTCCACACCTGGACCCATGCCCTGCTAGCTGTATCATTTTGGGTTATTATGTAACTTCCCTAAATATGAGATTCTTCAGAAAAAATGGAGATGTGTAATTAATACTAATAGCACTTAAGGCATGCAGAACCTTTATTATGTGATAGTTACTGCATTAAGAGTTTTACTACCATTCTTTTAATTATTCTATATTTGTTAATTATTGAATCTCCAGAAAGGAATTATTGTTCAAACTGGGTAGGAGGATAAAACATATAAAGCACTTCTCATAGTTTTCCTTTCTTCTAAATTACTCTATATAAGTCTGATATTCATGAGGATGATAAATTTCATCCTCATGAATCCCCCACTTTTTCTACTGTGACTCAAATTAGGACACATAGGAGTAGGAAGAGAAAACATAATGGAAAGTTTTTCTATCACAATCTGGGGAGAAATGATCAACTGTCACTGTTTTTGCCAAACATTAGTATCTGCAATTCTCTGACCTAACATTATGGTCATCACTAACCCATCTGACAAAAAAATTTTTTTTAATTTGTGTATTTTTAAATTTATATTTTTGATGTTCACCTGCAACTAAGTAAAAATATTTTCCTCAAAAAACTGTCTTCTAATTAAAATATAGGCAAATTACATCCATTATATAAGGATGGATCATTTGATTCCTATAATTTGATCTGGTGAGAACAACATAAGAAGCAACTAATTCCTACAGAAGATTTTTTTCAATAAATTGTATCCTACAATCAAAATCAAAATTGGCTTTCTAGATAGAAAAAAGGAATTTGGGTCAAATATGTGAACCACCAGTTTCAAATGTAGCCACATATATGGTTTAGAACCAATATTAAAACAAACTCTTTTGCTGCCCTATTTACCAGAAAGTCTTTTCAGCAGTTTCTGTAAATTCTTACCTTGTTGCCAGCAAGTGATTTGAAGTTCAAAAGCAACTAGAGAATAGAGCTATTATTTCTGTGACTTTCCATTAATTCTGGGCTTTATGGTGACTGAACATCTTTCTTTCCAGAAGCTCAGAGACATTGTTTACTGAGCCACTATGCTAATTTGTTCTTTGGAACAAAGCTTGAGCTAGTACTTACTTCAGCCATAGTGTAAAAAAATTGGGTAGAAGCAATGGTACCCAGAACTTGTAGTGTTGGAGAATACCGAAGTTTCAAAATCAAACAATTTGATAATTACTCCTAAATCTATTTCTTTAGCAATAACTTCTGTTCTGAGTGCTACGTATAAGATATTAACCATGTATATCTTCATGTAGAAGTCACAGAGATACTTTAAATTCAAAAAGTCCCATATGAACTCAAGATATTCTTCCCCTAATCTGCTGTTCCTTTAGTATTTTGATTGATGATTTGCTGTCCACCTAGAAATCCAAGGCAGAACCCTGACCATCGCTGTAAGTCTTCCTTTGGGTTAGCATTTATACTCAATGAATTGTTCCTGATCATCGGTTCCACTTCTAAAATGTCTTTGAATCTGTTCCTTCTTCTAACAGCTATCCTCATTTTCTCTCTTCTGGATTATTGTCATAGCTTCCTAATGGGTTCGCCTGTCTCCAGGGTAACCACTTTCTATTCCACCCACTGAACTGAGCCAGAGTGTGCTTTCTGAATAACAAATCTGATCTTGTCACTCACACAATTAACATCCTCCAGTGGATCCCGGCTATTTGCAGCATGAAATTCAAACTCCTGAGCACAGACTACAAATACTGTTTTCAATTGGCTCCTGTATCTCTCCTCTGTAGTCCAACACTATCCTCCATTAACTTCTCCCAATTTGGCCTGTGATGCTTGCTCATGTTTTCATGGCTTTGCACATGCAGCTGCCATGCCTGGAACAGCCTTCCTCTCTTTTACCCCCTAAACACCTACTCATCCTTCTAGATGGAATTCATGTGGCACCTGTTCTGAGCAGCAATTCCTACTTTCCTCTGTGCATATTCTCTATAACAATCTCATGCATATCCTTGTAGTAGATTTAACTCCATTGTACTTAATCATCTGTTTAGATATTTATTTTCCCCTCCTTTCTGTGAATTCATTTGAGCATTGTCTTTGTGTTCTCAGCATTTACAAGAGTGCCTGGCAGTAGAGAAAACTCACTATGTGTTAGCTGAATATGAATGAATACCGAGGCAGCTGGTTTCAGTCAAAGCGCAGCAACTCTGGGCATGCAACTTAGCATCCTTTGAGACTTTGTCCTCATTTGCAAAATCAAGGATGACAAGAACTATCTTCCCATGCTGCTATAAGCATTAAATAAGACACTGAAATATTCTACACATAGTAAACTGATATGCTTGTATAAGATCATATAATTATTCTGACCATTACCCACCAAAAAATATATTTTAAAAATCTATCAATACATGTGACATACAAGCACATTTCACAAAACAGATTTAGACCATACTGCTCCTTTATTCACCTTCCAATGGATCTATCTTATAAAGTTTGGCTCTAGTATTTGATGCTCTTCCAGGCCTCTGCTGAAGCAGAGCTGACCATGCTCCTCTCTAGGCTCCACGTGCATTTGGTATACACTTGTTTTATACCAAGTGGACCTGAGATTTGCCACAGTGGATATTTAATCTTTTCCAGATTTTCTTGCAACCTCCTGGAGATATCTTATTTTCCCAGGATTGTTAGTTCCTTTTAGTCTTGACTGCCCAGCTGCAAAATGAGTTTTTCTCAGATTCCCAGCCCAAACTAAGGATAATGAAGACAAGATATTTAAACATTACCAGTTCCCAGATGTCCCACTCTTGGGTAAAGGTATGATATTCCAGAAGGTGTCCTTGGGGTCACAAGTTCTTTGATAACTGCCTGACCTCTGCCTGGGGCTCTATGTGATGTTACGGATTCCTCAGGTCACTGCTGTCCCTAGTATTTTGTGGCTTGATTTATTTAGGAGCTTGAAGTGGACACAGTGTCCTTGATTTCCTCTTAGTATCAACTCAAGTCTCTGTATGAGACTTGGCATACTTTTGTCCCTGCTTCATTTCTTACTGATTCTAAGCTTTGCCTAGGAACTCTGAGATGTTCAGGCACATATCTCCTGGGTAATGACCAACACATAGGCTTCCTGAGTCTATGCCTTTTCATTGTTCCCCACTGTCTGCCTTCTATTCTTCTCTTCCTCTTCCACATCCTATATTAACAATTTTGAAACAATTTACTGTCTCTGAAGATATGTTCAGTTCCAGGCACTGTACTAAGCACTGAACATGCATTATATCTTTTTTTAATAAAAAATCTATGAAAGATTACTAACAATGTCTCTTCTTTGAAAGAAACTTACAAAGATTATATGACTTGGCAGACATTTCAAATGACCTGAGTCTGCTTCAGTCTAGAGTTCATACTCTCGACCTTGGTGTCATTCTATTTCCAGGGGAGCACTGATCCCACCTGCTCACTCCAATTGCCCCCCATACCTTCCTCCGAGGTCTCTGCCCTCCCTCCAGGTACACACAGTTTTGTCTGTATTTTAACTCATGGTTTTTCCCATTTGAGCATCATGGTCAATCTTCATTGCATCCCCTGCGTGACCTCCGACTCCCCATATTTCCTTTCTTTAAGTCCCACATCCAATTACTTTCACCTGGTGACAAGACAGAGTGCAGGAACTGTGCTTCATTTTTTATATTTTCCTAAGTGCTACCACAATTTGAGCCTCAAAATAATCTATTAAATGAATAATGGATTTGGTAAAATATGAATTGAAGCAATATTCAAAATTCTTAAGACCACAAATTATTATAACTTCCATTACAAGTGGAAATATTTGAGATGCTGATTTGCATTTTCTCAAAAGGGGTACCCCAAAGCCAACTACTAGGTGATCTTGTTGGTTTTGATGAATTAAGGCAATATGTTTAAGCCTGAATGTAAAGAACTACATTCTTTGGAAAGCAGAAAAACAAATTTAGCCTCAGTGAAAACATTTCACTATATCTTCTTAATTATTTTTAAATTTTTAATTTCAATTAGAAATAATATTGCTCTTAATTTCTCTATGCTACATTTCTCTGAGGTTGGAAAAGAACAAATGATTATAAACTTATTTGTGGAAAGGTAGCTTATTCTAGATACCATAATGAGCCCAAGAGATTGCCTCTCTTTTTCCAATTTTCATAACTTGAAAAATTCTAGCATGGTTTTTATTCTCAAGGAGTTACTTATACAGTTAGGCACTTGGAAAAGAAAAGCTGACTTGAAATTAAACCTTTAGCTTGAATGATCATGAGATAAAGGTGCTTGTGTTGTGTAAAGTAACCTAAGGAGTTTTCCTCCTTGGACTCAGTATACGATGAGAAGGAAAAGAGATAAACATTCTGAATTAGTCAGAAAATGTATTACTATAACTATCCCTTTTAGATAAAAAATAGAGTCCTACAAGTTTCTATCATCTACAGATAATGCTGTCTTATTCTAATCCACGTGCAGTTCCTCAGAATGAGTAGACACTTTCCTATGTGAAAATGGAATAGCAGAACCGTGTTTCACTTGTGAGTTCACAGTCCTTCTACTAAGGGTGCTACCGATTCTCCTGCTCAAAGATTAGCAGTGACAAGATGCAAGACCAGGCTTAAATTAAAAAGAAAAATCCACACAGCACTAAACATTATTAAGCATCAGCGTCTATGATGAAATGAATTGCCTCTTCTTGTCATCTACAAGGAGACAAAATGACTTCTTCCAGATCTATGATCTGTACTTAATGTTGAATTATTTAGAAGCTAAGATATAACATTATGTGATAAATGTATTCAACTAATCATGTGATTTATCTTTACTTAAAATTCACCACCAGATTGAATTTATATTTATATGGAGTTGCAGAATCAACTATTATTTTTACAACATTCTGTATGTATTCTAATTTGTCTTATCCAAGTGATTACATAAATGAAGCAGCTAATAAGATTATTGATTTAAAAAATTCCTACCCTCATGCCAATAGCATACAACTATAAAAGCATTTGAAATAAAATTTTGAAAAAATAAATTTTGAAGGGATGCTTCATTTAAACAGTGGAAGAAATATACTTTGGATCTCCTAGAAATATAATATCATCATTATTTTATTAAAAACAACCTGTCTACTCTGCTATCATTCATTCATTTGTTTGTTTAGCAAATAATTACTGAAAACGTTCTCCAAATTATGTTATTCAATTCTGGAGCTATTACTGAAGATAACATCCATGATTTATTAGCCAGTAAAGCCAAATTTTGGCTTTCTGGGAAGATGGCAGAACAGTAAGCAGCAGAATAAACAGCCTTTCTGAGAGATACAGTCCAGATGCTGCAATATAGCATCACGGGGAAGACCAGAACAAAGGAAGAGGGTCCCCTGGGCCCAGGAAGAAGCTAAAGCAAGAATTGAAGCCCACAGAAAGAGTAAAAAGAAAAGCTTAAACAAAGAAGAAGGTGGTAGCTAGTGGCACCTTGGCCTGGAGCTGGTCCCACTATGTGAGAGGAGATGCTGGAACCTGGGGACACAAGATCAAGGTGATGTGGTGGTGGTGACCCTGGAGGGCTCTGCAGAGAGAGGCAGCATTGGAGGAGAGTGGCAGTGGACAGAAGCAGCAGACCTGAAAGACTTAACTGGCTGGTGGTGAGTGAAAAGGACTCCATCTTGCTACAGGAGAGAGCAATTGGCCAGGAACTATTTTGGAGTCAGGCCAGATAAGCCTGGAATCAGAGCTGCTCCTGGTTTCCTCCAGCAGCTCCTAGCTGGGTGCAGACCTGTGGAAATTGCTTGAATTGAACCAGTCCCCATGCACATTCTAGGAGCTATCTCAGAGGTTCCCTGTGGGTAGCCAGCTTGATCTGGAGGCAGCGGCTAGCACTGCCCCCATGCACACTCCAGGTGTGGTAGTGGAAGATCCCCACACGTGACCAGCCCAGGTCTGCAGGTGGCGGCCAGTCCCACCCCAGCGCACACTCCACCAGCCATGGGGGAGCCAACACAGGCTGGGAAAAGCAGCAGACAGCCCTGCACCAGCACAGCCAATAGCCACCATCAGATACCTGTAGCCAGCACTGGCTAGGAGAACCAAAAAGTCTTGCTTCAGAGAAATCGTAGCCAGTGCAGGAAGTGCCTGGGATCCCACTTGCCCAGAAGAACCCAGGAATATGTCAAGAGGAAGAAGTAAGAGGCAGTCTGTGGTCTCCAATCCAAGCAGAGCAAGTCCAGGAGATGCAAACACAGAAGAGATCAGGAGTTGCACACCTGAAGTTTCTGAAGTGATGGCCACTGAAGTAAAGAACAACTTCATGATGCTATAAAAGAAATTAGAACAGAAGTACTAACTCAGGGTAAAAGAAGAAATGAAAAACATAATAAAAGAATTGCTAGGCATCTCTAAAGAAGACATAGATTAAAAAATGGAGGAGCATAGGAAAATGAGGGCAACCTTGAATGAACAATACAAAAAAGATTTAGAATACATGTAACAGATTCAAAGAGATATCCAGGAAATCAAAAACTCTATTGAAACCTGTCAAAACCACTTGAAAGAAACTGAAGATAGACTTTCAAACCTTGAAGACAGGTTTGTAGGTTGTGATCATGAAAGAAAAGATCTCTTAAAAATAACAAGAAACCTGGAAGTAACAATTCAAAGGCTGCAAGACAACCCAAAGAAACTTAACTTAAGAATAAAAGGTGTGAGTGAAAAAGCAGGGGTCAACACAAATGACATTAAAGGTCTATTTACAGAAATAATATCAGAAAACTTCCCAACCATGGGAAAGGAAGTGACATTCAGGTAAGTGAAGCATATAGAACTCCAGCTAGCCATAACCAAAATCAAATCTACACCTAGACATATAATAATCAAGATCCTAGACATTCAACACAAGAACAGAATATTAAAAGCTGTTAGAGAAAAGAAACAGATCACCTATAAAGGAAAACCCATCAGAATCATGATAGATTTCTCAACACAAACCACCAAGTTGAGAAGAGCTTGGAGTGAAATATTTCAAGCCCTGAAAGAAAACAACTTGCAACCCAGATTGATATACCCTGAAAAACTATCTTTCAAAATTAATGGAGAAACAGGGTACTTTCAATGACAAAGTACAACTGAAGGAATTCATGCCCACCAAACCAACCCTACAAAGAATATGGAAGGACATTCTAGAGAGAGATAAAAAAAGGCTGCAGCTCCAGAAACAGTGGCAGAGGGGTATCACTGAGTGGGGCAGACAACTGAATGGAGAGGAAAAGTAAGCAGCCAATGGCAGGAAGATAGCATGGCAAAGACAAGGCAGGATATGTTGGCCATAACCATTAATGTAGATGCCCTCAATTCACCAATAAAAATAAACACAGGCAGAATGGGTCAGGAGACAGGATCCATCAATATGCTTTATGCAAGAAACAAATTTAACTTGAAAGGGGGTGTTATGGTTTATGTATTGTGTCAACTTAAGAAGTCTAGAAGCTTAATTAAGTAAGGCAGCAGCTCTACATCCTGGGGTGTAGAGCACAAGCAGTTACCTGTTCATTGTGTCAATTTGAGAAGGTCAGAAGTTTAACTGAGAGACTCAGCAGGGAGCCAGGGTTCTTATTTTGTAAATAACCTCATCCTGTGCAAAAGAAGGCAAGGAGATTTGTGAATGCTACACCCACCCTGGGGGGGTGGTATCCTGTGTACAATATAAGGGAGGAGAAGAGGCTTGCTCTTGGCCCCTTTTACTCTGGCTGGTTTTGCTCAGCTGCTGCCTTGAAGTGTTGTCCTGATGTCATGACACCCTGCCTTGGAGCCAGCTGATTATGAACTGAAACCTCCAAGAACTGTAAGTAATAAACCTTTCCTTCCCTAATTTTGGGTGTCGGGTGTTTTGTCTCAGCAATGAGTGAAAAGTAACCAAGACGGGATTCATAGACTGAAAGTCAAAGGAGAGAGAACAATGCTCTATGTGATAGGGAACCAGAAAGAAGTGGGGGTAGCTTGCCCATTAGCTGCAGAGTGGACAAGAAAGACATGGCATTTTTATACAATGGAAAGCTACTCAGCTATAAAGAAAGATAACCTCGAGGCTCTTGTAGGTAAATGGATGCAACTTAAGATCATGATCATGGATGAAATGATCCAGAGTCATATGGTGAACACCATCTTTTCTCTCTAGTATAAAAACTAAAGGAGTGAGTAGGATCCAAAATACACAATACATATTGTGAAAGTGAAAGGGGAGGAAGCGTATAAAAAGGGAAGACAGTGGCCATTGTTAATCTATTATTGTGATGTGAATCCCATATTGTTTTCATTGCTCTGTTTAGTTTGGTTTTATTCATTTTGGTTTGTCCAGTTTTATTGTATTTGATGGCATGGACCTCTATTTCAAAGATAACAAAATACATTATGGTAGCCTTTATTGGTTTCCTATTACTTTGTTTTGAAGCCCTGTATTGCTTTCATTGTTTTGTTTTGAATGATTTTATTCTATTTTGATTTATTTGATTGTATTATGACTGATGATATAGACAACTACTTAGAAGATAACAAGAGGCATTAGGGTAACCACTGTTGTTTTACTATTGTTTTGAAGTCCTGTATTGCTTCCATTGTTTTGTTTTTATTGGTTTTATTCTGTGCTATTTTGTTTGATTTTATTATGCCTGAAGGTGTCGGCAGTTATTTTGAAGATAACAAAAGGTATTATAGTAGCCATTATTGATTTCCTTTTACCTTTTTTGAAGTCATGTACCATGTTCATTGCTTTGTTTTGATTGACTTTATTCTGTTGTATTTTGTTTGATTTTATTCTCTTCAAAAAAAAATCCTACATGTTATTTTGCCAAGCCTCTACTTTCTGTTTCGTTTTTTGTTTGTTTGCTTGTTTGTTTTTTGGTACTGGGGATCAAACACAACCTTGCACTTGCCAGGCAGACACTTATGCCTCTGAGCTAAATCCCCAGCCCATTCTACTTTCTTAAATAATAGAGAGCATAGAGCTTACTGAACAAAACAGAAGCCTAAATCTCACTATAATTTGTGTTCTTGGTAAGCTTAGTTTCTAATTTGTCCATAGATGCCTTAGATTAATTGTTCAGTACTAACAAATTGTTCACTTCTGTTCTATCTAGGAACACTTGGGAAGTGAGGGGGTTTATACCAGAACTGCTCATATATAACCATTTAAAATCTGCCCATCACGTCACAATCCTTTCTGCTGGACCTTGTCAGCCATTTACACTTACAGGACCTCTGAGGTTTTTCTTTGCACCTCTGCTACAGTCAGCCCCATCTGGACAATTATTCTTGTTTCCATGTTATTAATGCTGTTGCTTGCTGGATATATGTATTATCCTCTGCTTAGTCATCTGCAGAAGGCAGAAGAATATTTGCTGCTCAAAGTTACCCACAGTCTAATCCCTGTGCCTGTGGCTATGTTGCACACCAAAGTAGAATTTAGGTTGCAGGTGGAATTTAGGTTGCTTAATCAGCTGGTCTTGATCCAGAGAGAGCCTTCTGGATTGCTCTGGTGGGCCTGATGTAATCACAAGAGTCCTTAAATGGAAAAGGAGAAGGGTGGGGCACTTCAATGAAGAAAGCCTGACTCCACCATTGGTGGCTTTGAAGCTTTTAAAGCCTGTAGGAGGTAGAAAAATTTAAGGAACTCATACTCTTGTGGAGCCTCCAGTAGAAGCACAGCTCTGCAGGTGTTGTTATTTCTGTCTAGTGAGACTCATGTCAGCTTTTGGCCTGCAGAATGATAACATAATGAATTTGTGCAGTTTATAGCCACTGACTTTGAGGTAATTTTTTAGTGGGAGTCACCCAACTAAAACACATGATCCCTATGATGGAGGTGTCCTATTTTTCACAATGTATCTGAAATCTATCTTATTTCAGTGTACTATGAAGTAGTCTTTCGGATTCTCAGTACTATGAAAACAAACAAAAAAATTAAATATTATTATCTCTCATATGGTTGTAAACATTTCTGATTTCAAACATGACCTTTAATTTTCTTGTTTTTTCTTTAAATTACGAACTAATTGCCTAATCATTTATTTTTTTCCTTATTTTGTTTGTGATGGTTAAAAATATTGCTGAAATATTGACTATTAGCATAAAGTAGGATGACTTTTTAAGAACCTGGCCAGTCTTTGTTCAGATATGAAGTCTGAATCCAGGCACAGTGTGATCTTGAATAATATTTAATGTTTCTAAGTTTCTATTTTCATGTTTATAAAATATCATTCATGTATCTGCTTCACATAATTATTGATGAATAAAACGTACTATTAAAATGAAAATTTCCCTTAAGGCTCAGCACACAATAAACTCTTACACATTAAAAGATAGCTTCTTTCTTCATTAATTTCTACTACTTTTTCCTTATAAAAAAAAGTGAAGAGAATCAGGTGTGGTGGCACGTGTCTGTAATCCCAGCACTTGGAAGGCTGAGGCTGGAGGATCGCTGTGAACTTGAGGCCAGCCTGGGTTGCAAAGTGAGTTCAAGACCAGCTTGAACTGCATAGCAAAATCCTGTCTCAAAAAATGGCTATGACAAAAAAAAAAAAGGCAAAGAATTATTATTGCAGGAAAAACATACAGAGAAAATACAAAGAATAACATAATCTTACCCATTCAGATATCAGTACTGCTAATACTTTGCTAAATATTTTCTACATGCTTTTAAATGATTCTGTATATTCTTAGATATTATTGATTTTTTTGTAAAATATAAACATGTCATATGTACTCTAACACGACAATAATCGATTTGACCAAAATTACTAGTAGTTTTTGCCATATGCAAGTACAAAAAACAAAACCTAAAAACTTAACAAATTCAAAAGCATTAATTAAAAAAACTGACAAAAATACTTAAAATATACACAAAGAGTAGCAAAGAGTGCATGATTGCCAATATCTTTAAAAGTCCGTTTACCACTGAAACTTTACTTTTGTGTGGAACTGATTTCATTAAAGTAGTTTTGAAAATATTTTATTTAATTAAATTGTTCCTGGCCAAATCATATACTACTGGAGCAGATAGGGAACTTTGGTGGTGGGAAGGGGTGAAAGTATGAAGGTTGTGTGTGTCACTTTAAAGGAGTGAACTGTAGAGAATGGGGAGACTTTGAAGAGATTTAAAATAGCAGCCAAAGAGGAACTCTCTCAGTTTGAGACCTTTCAAAACAGAGACCTGAAAAAGTAGGGTAACCAAGTCACCTTCAGATAGAGATAGGTAGTGAGTTAAGACAAAATTTCCAGTAAGTCAGCCTGAATCTTTTCAGGACCTAGATAAAGTCAAGTATAAAAAGACATATATAAGTAATAATTATCCCTCCAAATGAGTTATGTCTCCTTTCTGACCCATGAATTCCTTTTTTTAAAATTAGTGTGCTACGTTAATAAATTCTGAATACCTGTTGCCCTCATCAGTATTATAAAGAAAAAGGCAAAAAACAAATCAGCTGACAGTCTATTTATGAACTGGACCCATTGCAAAAGGAAATGGTTAATTAACATAGCTTCAAGGAAGCACTTGGTCTCAGGAGGTCCATGGGTAACTATCCAAAGCAGGTGCTTTCTCTGGCCGCTTCCTGCTTCCACTCTTATTTCATCTGAAACAGAGAGTTATGCAGAATTTATCCTCAGACTTACTTAGTGATTAAAATTTGTAGTGATCTTTTGAATGTTTCTGTCTCTGAAATAAATGTGCATTACAAATACATATATATATATATATATATATATGTTTCAAATATATATATATTTGAAAAGTGTTCAGTTTGTTTTAAAATTTTGTCTCACTGGCAACACATTTGATAGACTGACGTTTGGGCCACAGCAGCACAAGAACACTGTCAGTGGCCAGTGCTATGAATGCACACGCCTACCTGATTCATCTACTGGGCTCAGCTTGGTTCCAGGGTTTTTGTTTTACGTTCATTAAAATTCCTATCAGGACACAAAATGCTGAACATCACCCAAAACAAAACAACAGATCAACCAATAATAATAATAAAAAAGCTTAAGCTCATAGATACAGGAATTTTGCTTAATGAAGAACTAAAACAAACCATCTATTTGTCATTTATTTTTCCTTAGCTCATTGGTACTTTTTCTAAGCTTAAAGATTTGTGGTAGTTGTAAAGTCTCAAGTATTGAGTCTTTGTTTCCTCTTTCACCTCTCTGCTTCACAAAGAGAAATTGAAAGATTGAAAAAAAAAAGTAGAAGACATTCAGGCTTTCATGCACCCTGTATGTGCTCAAACCAATAGAAAACACAGTCTTGTTTTGACTCAAGTATTTTGCTTATTGCTAAAGGTGTCACTTTGTTATTTATAAGTATTTTGCTTATTACAAAAGGTGTCACTTTTGCTATTTATTTACTATTTGAGGAAGAATGTAAAAGTTAAAATATGTTTCTTATTTTTATACATAAATTGAGCTATACAAACTGAATGTTACACAAATATGCAAATTTTTGGTCTTTATTTTCAAAAACTACAATTGCAAGTTAATTCCAATTGCAACTGTATTTTCAGAAAACACCATGAACTATTTCAGGACAGAATTGTCATTTGATAGAAGCTGTTGGGGTTTTTCTTTAATTGAACATATGTGCTACCACTGATTTTGCATTTTCTTGTGAAAGGGAAAGAGGTAGAGATTGAATAGGTTACATGTGATGCATTGTTTTTAAAAGACATTGTGTTATGTTAGGGAAACAACTATTTTCAATTAATGCGGCAGAAGTTTCTGGTTGTCTCCATATGACTGGCTCTTGTGTTCCTCTGTGATAATAGGAAGTTTGATTTTTGGTTTGGCACTTTGCCATTGGCTCAAGACCCAAACACCCTTGCAAGATGCAGCTCTGCAAGAAGTTCTGCATATGTGTGTTCAATTTCCAGAACATATGCTCCTTCTCCTCCTTCCTTCCTGTAGCTCAAAGGTGGGCAAAACGGTGAGCTATCCATCTCCAACTGTGTGAAAGAGAAAGCCTCCTAGTAATGGTCCTAGAAAATCTGGAGGAAACCTGTGGTCCAGATCTGACTGTGGGATCATCATGCCATCTGTGAACTACCTTAATTCAGGTTTCTATGCAAAAACAAATGAAGATTCATCATGTTTATGTTTTAGGTATTTAGGATATCTGTTATAAACAAAGAAATGCCCTAATGAAGAAAAAATTCGGTGTCTAAAAGTTGAGTAATGACTGAGACAAAAACCTAAATATGAGGACTGAGGACTCAGTTAATAGAAGACAAAAAGGTATAAGCCTTTGCTGTGCTGTTGCAAAATACAGACAATAAACTGGGGATTTAGCTCAGCGGCGTAAGTGCTTGTCTGGCAAGTTCAAGGTTGTGAGTCTATCCCCGGTACCAAAACAAACAAACAAACAAACAAAATGATAAAACTAATAGTGTGAAATCTTAGCAGACCACATACAACAATCATAGCATTAGGGAAAATTTCAGGAATGATAGGATGTGTTGCAATATATCTGTTACTTCTTGATGCCTTAGAAGATTCTACAGAAGTAAATTCAAACTAATTAGTTTGGTGGAAGACTACATCCTGCAATACAAACTTACCAAGAGTCCAGTAATCTTACACTAGAAAGTTATTACTAACTACACCCATATAGTCTTTTTGTTTTTGTTTTTGTTTTTTGTTTTTTTGTTTTTGGTACCAGGGATTGAACTCACGACCTGGCACTTACCAGGCTATTGTTTTCCTAGTCTCTTGCTTTAAAATTCTGTACCAGTTCCACTGCTTTGTTTTGATTGACTTTGTTCTGTTTTGTTTTGTTGGATTTTACTATCTTTAAAATAAAATTAAAAGAAAAAAGAAGAAATTGTGTGCAATTTTGAAACATGCCCTTAAAGGAAGTATGTCCTTTCTATTCCTTTTCTGTCATCTTATTTCTGAAACACGGATATATTGTCTAGAGTTTCATTGTGGATGGATACTGCACTTTTCCTTTCCCCCTAGGTATCTACATGCTGGTCTTTGGATTATGAGTATTACATTATATATGATTAAATTAAGTTTCTTAAGAAAGGGAAATTATATTGCATTACCCAGATAGCCCTGTTTTTACCACTATTCCAATGTACCTTAGGCTGAGTAAATTACAAACAGTAGAAGTTTATTTGGCTTATAGTTCTGGAGGTTGGGAAGTCAGGAGCACAGAACCACATCTGGCAAAGGCCTTCATGCTACATTATTCAGTGCAGGAGGGAGGAAGAGCAAGAAAGAGCGTGAGACTAAGAAAGAAAAAGGGGATCAAACTGTCCTCTTTTATAACTAATCTACTCCAGAAATGTCAGACTCAGTCCCTCGCGAGAGTGCTCCTACATCCTGTTCATTCCTTAGGGTCTTACCTCTTATCATTGTCACAATGGCAATTACATTTCATCATGAATTCTGGAGAAGACGTTCAAATCATAGCAGTCCTTAACATAATCA
Organism: Dasyprocta punctata; assembly: GCA_004363535.1. Taxonomy (NCBI): domain Eukaryota; kingdom Metazoa; phylum Chordata; class Mammalia; order Rodentia; family Dasyproctidae; genus Dasyprocta; species Dasyprocta punctata. The sequence goes on along the minus strand of RJWM01023121.1, from coordinate 11,964 downwards.
TATGTCTTCTTATAAGAGGGAATCAGAGGAGAACTTGACACAGGTAGAAAAAGATAAAGCGATGCAGTCACAGAGAATGTGGCTTTTTGGCAGGGATTATATGCAGCACTGCAAAGAGGCAAGACATGGATTCTCCCCAAGGTCCTCTGGAGGGAGAACAGTCTTTTTGGTTTAGGCCCAGTGAAACTGATGGCAGATTTATGACTCCAGAATTAGGAGAGACGAAATCTGTGCTGCATTAAACCATCAAATTTGTGGTCATTCATTTTAGCAACGCTTGGAAATGAATTTGTCTACCTTAGGTGAGAATGAGAGCTATGCTGTGGGAAAGGTGGAGAGAGTGAAAGTTTGGAAATGGCTAAGATTCCATGTGACTGCAGAGCCTCCATAACACCTTTGAGCTCCCTTTCTCAAAATTTTAAACATGAGAGAGTGATGAACTTCAATCTTCTTTCAACCACAATAATTTATAGGTAAGAACCTAAAAACAAGCAGGAATTATGTCATTTAACTCTGTCTCCAAGACAAAATGTAAATCATACAAAACAAACAGATGTCTATCCTAGAAATACAATTTAGTATTACTTTTTCCATACAATAATAGCAAGCAAAACCTTTTCATCTGAGCTTGACATCACTTCTGGATTATTGAAAGCATTTTTTACCTCCTCAAAAAACTAAATTATTTGGAGGTCTGAATGTATGATCAGACTCAAGTGAATGTAAACAACTCTGAGTCAAAAATTCAGAAAGCCGCTACCTGCCTACACCTAGAAACCAACTCTGTGGCCTGCAGGGACTGGGAGTTCATGCCCAGTAACCCTCAGTCATCCAGGAACCCTCAGTGATGGCTGCAGGGACTGGGAGTCTGATCTCAGTGACCCACAGTCATCTGGGAACCCTCAGTGAGGTCTGCATGGACTGGGAGTCTGCTCCTAGTGTCCCACAGTCATCCAGGAAACCATGGAGGGCCTGCATGGACTGGAAGTCTGCACCCAGTGACTCACCCACACCCAGGAACCATCTCTGAGGCCTGCAGACACCAGGAGTCTGTGCCCAGTGACCCACATGCATCAGCAACTGTCAGTGAAGCCCACTGCTGGATAGGCCACCAGCACAGAAAGCAACTAGGACTTGGCATTTGGCTGATTCAGAGGAACACAGGAAAATGTCATAAAGAAAAAACAAAATATAATCTCAAACTTACAGGTCAACTGGGGGTTTAGCTCAGTGGTACAAGAGCCTGCCTGCTAAGTACGAGGTCATGAGTTAAATCCCTGGCACAAACAAGCAAACAAACAAACAAATAAAAAATCTTCCAGGCCATCTAGATCAACTGCAGAGACACAGACATGAATGAAATTAGAAATTACACACCTGAAATTTCTGAAATGATAGCAATGGAAGTGAAGAAACAACCACAGGAAGCTGTAAAGGAAATCAGATCAGAAATAATCTCTCAGGTAAAAGCAGAAATGAAAAACATAATGAAAGAATTGGTGTGTATATCCAAAGAAGACACAGTTAAAAAGATAGAGGAGCATAGGAAAGTGATGGAAATGTTGAATGAAAAATACAGGAAATAATTAGAATCCATGAAACAGATTCAAGGAGATATCCAGGAAATCAAAAATTCCATTGAAAGCAGGCAATACTGCAAGAATGAAATTGAAAACAGACTCTCAGACCTCAAAGACAGAATTGTGCTTGCTGATTATGAAAGGAAAGATCTCTTAAAAATAACAAGGTATCAGGAAATAATTTAACAGCTGCAAGATGATGCAAAGAGAAACAATACAAGACTGATAGGTGTGAATGAAAAAGAAGACAATACAAATGACATAAAAAGATTATTTGCAGAGGAAACAGAAAATTTCTCAAATGTGGAAGGAGCCCCTGACATACAGATAAGCAAGGTGTATAAACCTCCAATTAGCCATAACCAAAATAATTCAACATCTTGACATATAATAATCAAGATTCCAGTCATTGACCATAAAAACAGGATATTAAAAGCTGCTAGAGAAAAGATACAGATCACCTTTAATGGAAAGTGTAACAGAATCACAGCAGACATCCCAACACAAACCATCAAGTCAAGAAGAGCGTGGAGTGAAGTACTTCAAGTACTGAAAGAAAACAGTTTCCAAACCAGATTGATGTATCCTGAAAAACTATCTTTCAAAATCAATGGAAAAATAAGATACTTTCACAACAAAGAACAAATGAAGAACTTCATGACCACCCAACCAACCCTGCAAAGAGTACTGAAAGACATTCTAGAAAGAGATAAAAATGACCACAATTCCAAGAACAACCACAGAAAGAAACCAACAAGCAGGACAAACAATTAAACAGAGGGGAAAAGTAGGGAACCAACATCAGAAAGACAACTTGACAAAGATAAACCAATACATATAAATTGTAACCATTAATGTAATGGCCTCAATTCACCAATCAAATGAAACATATTGGCAGACTGGATGAAGATACAAAATCTAATAATACACTGTATACAAGAAATACACTTAACACAAGAGGAAATTAATAGACTGAACGTCAAAGGATGGAAAACAATACTCCATGCAACAGAAAATCCGAAAAAAGCAGAGGTAGCTACACTGCAGACAATATGAACTTCAAACCAAGAATGATCAATAGAGATAAAAGAGGTCACTACATACTTGTTAGGGGAAAACTTCAAGAGGAAGAGATAACAATCATAAATATATATACATCAAATATGGGAGCAGTCAACTATGTAAGACAAATAATAGACATGAAAAATTAAATAAGCAATATTACAATTGTAACAGGGGACCTTAGCACCACATTGTCACAAAGAGACAGAACAACTGCACAAAAAGTCAGCAAAGAAATAACAAAACTGTATCAAACTTGTGAACATATGGACTAAGTAGACATGTACAGAGTGTTCCAGCCAACATCAGAATACACATTCTTCTCAGCAGCACATGGGATGTTCTCTGAAACAGATCATACACTAGCCCATAGAACATGCTTAAGTAAATGCAAAGGAAATGAAATTATCTCATGTATAGTATCTGACCATAGTGCAATGAAATTGGAAATTAATGACAAAAGAAATTGCAAATGCTCCATAAACATATGGAAATTAAAAAGCACCCTACTGAACCAATGGGTCACAGAGGAAATTAAAGAAGAAATTAAGCAATATATACAATCAAATGAAAATGTAAATACAACTTACTGGAACCTGTGGGACACAAAGAAAGTAGTCCTCAGAGGGAAATTCATAGAGGTGAATTCTCATATCATGAAAACAGAATGAACACAAATAAGCAACCAAATGCTACACCTCAAAAAGAACAAGTCAAGCCCAAAGCCCAAAGAAGGGAGGAAATTATAAAGATCAGGGCAGAAATTAATGCAATTGAGACTAAGATAACAATACAAAGAATTAATGAATTGAAAAGTTGGTTCTTTGATAGAATAAATAAAATCGATAAATCCCTAGCTAACATTATCACAAAAAGGAAAGAAAAAACTCAAATTCATGCAATAAGGAATGAAAAGGGTAAAATCACTATGGATCCTGTGGAAATACAGAAGATTGTCAATACCTATTTTGAAAACCTTTATTCTCATAGGATCAAAAACACAGAAGAAATGGACAGTTTCCTGGAAACATGGATTACCAAAGCTGGATCAAGAAAATATAAGACTTCTGAATAACTCAATATCTGTTAATGAAATGGAAAATATAATTAAACACTTACCAACCAAAAAAAGCGCAGGTCTTGATGGATTCACAGCTGAATTCTATAAGAAATTTAGAGATGATTTACTAAAAATACTCCTCAAAATCTTTAATGAAATTGGAAGAGAAGCAATTCGCCTAATTCATTCTGGGAGGCAAATATTACCCTGATACCAAAAGCAGAGAAAGACCCAACCAAAAAAGAAAATTATAGGCCAATGTCTCTAATGAACACAGATGCAAAAATCCTCTAGCAAACAGAATCCAATAAATCACCAAGATTATACAGCACAGCCAAGTGAAATTCATCCCAGCAATGCGGGGATGGTTCAACCTATGCAAATCAATAAATGTAATACACCATATTAACAGAGCAAAACACAAAAATCACATGGTCATCTCAATAAATGCAGAAAAAGCTTTTGATAAAGTCCAACACTCATTCATGGTAAAAACCCTAGAGAGAATTGGAATAGATGGTCTTTACCTCAATCTGATAAAAGCCATCTATGGCAAACAAACAGCCAACATCATACTAAATGGACAAAAGCTGAAAGCTTTCAACCTAACATCAGGAGCAAGACAAGGTTGTCTACTATCATCACTCCTATTCAATATAGTTCTAGCCAGAGCAATTAGACAAGAGAGAGAAATAAAAGGAATAAAGATATGAAAGGAAGAAGTTAAATTATTATTAAAAGTCTCCACCAACAGACTGCTAGTCCTAATAAGCAAATTCAGCAGCATAGCTGGGTACAAAGTCAATACTCAAAAGTCAATAGCACAAACAACAAATTCAGTGAGAGGGAAATTAGGGAAACCATATCCCTCACAATAACATCAAAAAAGATAAATACTTAGGAATCAATCAAACAAAGAAAGTAAAAGATTTATACATTGAAAATTACAGTAATCTGAAAAAAGAAATTGAAGAGGAATTCAGAAAATGGAAAGATATCCCTTGCTCACAGATAGGAAGAACTAACACTGTGAAAATGGCCATACTCCTAAAACTGTTATACAGATTTAATGGAATCCCAATCAAAATGCCATTAGCATACCTCACAGATCTAAAGAAAACATTTCTAAAACTCATATGGAGCCATAAATGACCTAGAATGGCAAAGGCAATCCTGAGTAACTAAGGTAAGCTAGGAGACATCACAATCCCAGACTTGAAATTATACTACAAAGCTGCTATAATAAAATCAGCATGGTACTGGCAAAAAACAGACCTGAGGATCAATGGAACAGAACAGAATATACAGACACAACTACAAACACACTCGACCACCTTATCTTTGACAAAGGGACCAAACTTGTTCACTGGTCGAAAGATAGCCTCTTAAATAAGTGGTGTTGGAAAAACTGGCTTTCTGCATGCCAAAGATTTAAACTATACCCATGCCTATCACCATGCACTAAACTAAAATAAAAATGGATCAAAGATCTAAATATTAAAACAGAAATGCTAGACCTACTGGAAGACAAAGTAGGTAGAAATCTTAAAGACATGGGGTAGGCAAAGATTTCATGAACAAAAACCAAACTGCACGGGAAATACTTCAAAGAATCAAAAACTGTGATCTCGTCTTATTGAAAAGTTTTTGCACATTGAAAGAAATCACCAACAGAGTAAAAAGAAAACCCACAGATTGGGAAAAGCTTCTGTCAACTGACTTTCAGACAAAGGACTTCATCTAAAACGTATAAAGAAGTGAAAAAAGTCAGGCCCCCCAAATGTAAAGACCTATGCTAAAAATGGGCATCTAAGATAAATACATAATTCTCAGATGAAGAAATACAAATGGCAAATAAATATATGAAAATATGCTAACATCATTGATCATTCAAGAAATGCAAATTAAAACAAAACTGAGATATCATTTCACTCCAGAAAGAATGGCTAACATCAAGAAATTAGCCAATAACAAATGATGGCAGGGGTGTGGGGAAAAAAGAACGCTTTTCCATTATTGATGGAGTTTAGACTGGTACAACCACTGTGGAAATCAGTGTGGAGATTCCTCAAAAAACTAAAATTAGAGATTGCATTTGAGCCAGCTATTTCCCTTCTGGGTATTTTCACAAAAGAATTTACATTATACCACAGTGATATATGTGCATCCATGTTTACAGCTGCACAATTTATAATAGCCAGATCTTGGAAGTAACCCAAATGCTCATCAACTGAGGAATGGATCAAAAAGATGTGGTATTTTTAGACAATGGAGTACTATTCAGCTGTTAAGAATGATATGCTCAAGGCCTTTATAGGTAAATGGGTGCAACTTGAAACCATACTCATAAGTGAAATAAATCAGACTTGCATGTGTAAACACCATATTGTCTTCCTAGTATATGAAACTTAAAGAGTAAATAAGATCCAAAAGTTAAAATAGAAGGGGCTGGGAGTTTGGCTCAGTGGCTTGTGTGCCTATCAAGCAGGCGCGAGGTTGTGAGTTCAATCCCCGGTACTGCCAAAAAAAAGAAAAAAAAATAGATATAGTAAAAGGGAAAGAAACTGCTCAAAGGGAAATTATATTGTTTGATCAACCTTGCATGCCTGTATCTAACCTGAGCAATTACTTTGAAGACAATATGCAATATAACAACCATTGTCAAATTCCTATCATCTTATTTTGAAATCCTTTATTACCATTGATTTTTGTTGTTGTCATTTTGCTTTTGTTGTTGTCTTCTGACTGCTGATGACTTGATTTTTCTGTTTTTTTCTCTTTAAAATTAAAAAAAAATCTCAGAAAGCCACTTAAATTAACCCAAGATCAGGAAGGTAGAAGAGAAAACCAATGTGGCTGAGATTTTGATTCACTTCAATTATTATGCAAAGCACATCAATATATTTATGTGATTTAAGGCACAAAAATCCTATATCAGCATTTCATATCATAAATGGGAAATGTGAAATAAATGTCTCATCAAGGTCAGACCAATGGAATAGATTAAAAGATACAGCCACAACTACAAACACACTTAGCCACCTCATTTTTGATAAAGGGGCCAAACATGTACATTGGAAGAAAGATAGCCTCTTTAATAAGTGGTACTGGAAAAATTGGCTTTCCAAATGCTGTAAACTAAAACTAAATCCATGTCTATCACCATGCACTACACTAAAGCCAAAAGGGATCAAAGATCTGAATATTAAAAGAGAGACACTAAATTTGTTGGAAGACAAAGTAGGTAAAAATCTTGATGACATAGGAGTAGGCAGAGTTCATGAACAAAAATCAAACTGCACAGGAAATACTTCCCAGAATCAACAACTGGGATCTCATCTTATTAAAATGTTTTTGCATGTCAAAGGAAATCTCCAACACAGTGAAAAGAAAACCCACGAATTGGGAAAATATCTTAGTCAACTGTCCCTCAGACAAAGGACTTCTATCTAAAGCATATAAAGAATTAAAAAAAAATCAGGCCCTTAAAATTCAAGGACCCAATCCAAAAATGGGCATCTGAGATGAATATACACTTCTCAGCAGAAGAAATACAAATTGAAAGTAAATATATGAAAAAATGTTCAACATCAATGGTCATTCGGGAAATGCAAATTAAAACAACAATGAGATTCGCTCTCACTCCAGAAAGAATGGTCAAGATCAAGAAATAAACCAAAACAAATGTTGGAGGGGCTGTGGGGAAAAAGGAACTCTTCTCCACTGTTGGTGGGAGTGTAGGCTGGTGCAACCACTGTGGAAATCAGTGTGGAGATTCCTCAAAAAGCTAGGATTAGAGATTCCATTTGACCCAGCTATCCCTCTTCTGGGCATTTTCCTGGGAGAATTGAAAACATCATACCACAGTGATATTTGTGCACCCATGTTTATAGCACCCCAATTTGTAATAGCCAAATTTTAGAAACAACCCTAGTGCCCATCAATCAAGGAATGCATAAAATGGTGTGGTATTTTTATACAATGGAGTACTACTCAGCTTTCAAGAATGCATCAAGACTTTTGTAAGTAAATGAACATGACTTGAGACCATACTCATAAGTGAAATAAATCAAACTCATATGTGTAAATATCATATTGTCCCCCTAGTGTAAGAAACTGAAAAAGTATATATGATCCAAAATCTACAGTAAATACTGTGCAAGGGTAAGAAACTGCTCAAAGAGGAAAACTAATTGGGATAGGGGAAATGAGGAAAGAAGGAAGGGAAAAAGAAAAAGATAAATTTGTATGTATGTACATAAGATAGCTAAAATGACTATACTACTAAATGTATTAGCTATTGAAAAAGAACAGTTAATACTCATATGATTAGATCAATTTTACATGTTTATATCTGTTAATCTAATCAACCCTTTTGAAGGTAATGATATGCACTATTACAACCATTGTCAAATTCCTCTCATCTTGTTTTGTAAACTTATACTGTTATTGTATTGGATTTGTTGTTGTTGCTTGTCTTTTGCTTTTTGCTTTTCTTTTGTGTCTTTTTTCTGCTAAATAAAAAAAAGTTTCGTTAAGGTCAAAAACTTAATAATGACATACTGTTCTTATTAATGAATAGGTTATATTAAAATCTGTGTTCCTTTCACTACATTATGCTACCAACAAACTTTACTAGTGATTCTGTGATTCCTGTTTGGCCATTTTTGTTTTCTTCCCCTGTCCTTTTCTTCACAGAAGAAGGATAATCTAAGTATCCTCACTGTAAAAAGTTTTCAGAAATATGAAGAGAACTGGGAATCTTGCTCAATATGATCTTCTCTCCTGTGCCACACTAATTCTCCTTACTGAAGTTAAGATCCTTCTAACTTTATTTCAGTCTTTGAATGACATTCAACAATGATTCTATTATTATAAAATAATTATGACTCCCAATTGGGCAGAAGGTTTCAGTAAAAACAGAGAGGCTGATGTTAGATAAAGTCATATGTAGATCGGGAATCACTTTCTCTGTTTGACATGTCAAAAATGAGAATGACATTCCAGAATAAACAGTAAAGCAACTTCTAGATAACCCAGGAGGTAAAAGACATCATACAGTTTGAGTCACTCTGAACTGTGTAGGAAGACAAAATGTAATCAGTAGGGAAGATATCAGCATGTAGATCAGAAATGCTGTATGTAGCTCTGTGCTCTGAGAGACTATTTCTAGACTTCAAGAAAATGCCTTTATATCAGAGAAATAATTTTTATTTAATTAATTTGTGTATCTTCCAGGTCTTCAATGAGTGAATGAAGGCATTGTGATTGTAAATGAAGAATTTGCCCTAAGCAACAATGTTTTGAGGATGGATACCTAGTCCCAGTGTAGGTGTGTTGGAAGGAAATTAGAGTGGTTGTCACTGTTAGTACTGCCAAGTCAATTTGGCTTTATGGCAGATGAATAAAATATCACAGATTAACGAGTAATCATCCTCACTAAGGAAAGAGGAGAATTCTCAGGTTCTCTTCTTAACATCTAATCTCCAATGGGAGACAAGGACACCCAATGATTTGGAGAAGGAAAATAAACAGATTGGTTGCTGAAAGTAGGAAAAGAAACCCACCATCACTCACAGGAGCAGCTCATACCCAAAAGGGACAACGTGGTGGAAGCCCCATGGGAACAGTCCTCTTTTGGCTTGGTGTAGGCACACAGTGATTGGATGGCTGCCGTGCTGGCAGCAGGTGGTAATATGTCCTCTGCCAACATGTCTCTTTTCTTTGATAATGGTGTCCAGAATTTTTGATGAATAATAGGACATATTTCCTAAGTCTCTGGGAGGAGACTCAGGTCAATAGAACTGTGACATCCTTGAAAGATAATACTTGATTTAGTTAACAGAGGTGTCCGTGACAGAGTGTTACATGATCTTGAACTTCTTTCAAAAAAAAAATATTTAAAAACTACTCAGATAAAATACCCCAAAACTGAACTTGTCACAATAGATAGTGATGTTTTAAAAACTACAATCTCCTTAATATCACAAAAATTCAACATACAAAACAGTTTTGAACCAATTATTTTATACTTTATTAGTCTTGCTTTTAAACACAATAGGCCATCTTCATATGTCACTGAGTCTGATACACAAACACAGAGTATTTGGCAAAAGAAGAGGTAGATGAGAAAATCAAACACCAAAATCATGTTGGAAGTTTAATATTACTGTTCTAATTCTATACAAAAAATGATAAAGAAGATTGCTTTTAGATTCTTTTTTTTGGGGGGGGGAAGGAAAGGTTTATTTAGCTTACAGTTTTTGGAGGTTTCAGTCCATAATCAGCTGGCTCCAAGGCAGGGTGACTTGGCACCAGGGCCACACTTCAAGGCAGCAGTAAGCAAAAGCAGCCAGAGCAAAAAGGGGGCAGAGCAAGCCTCTTTTTCTCCCATATATTGTACACAGGCCCCCCCCCCCACCAAGGGTGGGTGTAGCATTCACAAATCTCCTTGCCTCCCTTTGCACAGAATAAGGATATTTACAAAGTAAGAACCCTGGCTCCCTGCTGAGTCTCTCAGTTAAACTTCTAAACTTCTCAAACTGACAAAATGTATCAACCATAACAGAGGGTTTTAAATACAGATTAGTTAGATCACTTTCAAAATCAGTTAAATGATTATAAGACAAATAATTTGCATTTTAAAAGCTCTACCACTGAATTTGACAAGCTACTTGATCATTGTATGTACTGTAATTCTTCCCAGAATCTGTTCCTGCACAATAGAAATATTGACGATAATTATAAAAAGAAGGTAAAATGTGTATGTTCACAAAAGTTCCATTATGGAGTTATCAGCCTGAATATACCTGAACTCAACTGATCTCAGAAGCCAAGCAGGTTTGGACCTGGTCAGTACTTGGATAGGAGACCACCTGGGAATACTAGGTGCTGTACGCTTTTGGCCACCCTCCCTTCCTCTCCTTTTGGCAGGGAATGGTAGTGCATACTTGTAATCCTTAGGAAGCAGAATGATCACCACAAGTTCAAGGCCAGCTTGGGCTATATAGTGAGTTTAAGACCAGCTTGAACTATACAGCAAGACTCTGTGTCATGAAACAAAAAACAAAACAAAAACCCATAGGATATTTGCAGATGAACTACCTACCCTGATGCATAGACCATGCTAAATTTTCCATGTGTTTGCAAATTTTCCATGCCATATGTTGACATCCTTTTAAATTAATAGCCCCATTCCATCATCAAGGGGCAGGGTAAATCCTAAGAGGTTCCAAAGCCAGATCTTCACTTTTTTCTCCCTAGCACTTCTGTCTCAGGCACCACCCCCACACATGCCAATTCTAAGAACTGTCAACAACATGAGGAAGAAGAGGAGCTCGCACAATGAGGAAGCAGGATCAGAGCTCAGGAGCCCTGCTAGTTAGTTAAAGGTCACCTTGGAAGGGACTGACAAAGAGAGGACATGGAGCTGAACTGCTCTTGAGCCAGCTGAACTGAATGGCAGTCAATCTCTGTCTCCTGGGGACAGAATGGTGCTCCTCAGAGCTCTGTGGGCCCCTTAAAGAAGAGAAAATGCAAGTATGCTTCTGGGTGTAGAAGACAGGCGGAGGGTTGTTTCTCTCCAAGGCATTAATTGCCACCTGGTTTTGAAGCAGGGTGATCATACATCACTGAAGGCTACCCTTATAAATTTTGCTATCTTTACAATAGCTGTCTTTGTCATCATTTATGATGAAGATAGGCTGGTCGAGGTTGAATAGGAATAAACTAAACAGCTCATTGAGAACAATACTGGACTTAAATCCCGTTAATGGATTATTCATTTGTCTGCCCTGCTCAGTGGTATCTCTCTGTCGCTTTTTCTGGAGCAGTGGACTTCTTTATCTCTCACTAAAATGTCCTTCAGTATTCTCTGTAGAGTTGGCTCCGTTGTCATAAATTCTTTTAGTTGTTCTTTGTCGTGGAAGTATCTTGTTTCTCCATTGAGTTTAAAAGATAATTTTGCAGGGTACATTAATCTGGGTTGGAAGTTATTTTCCTTCAGGGCTTGAAATATTTCACTCCAAGCTCTTCTTGACCTGATGATTTGTGTTGAGAAGTCCGTCATGATTCTGATGGGCCTTCCTTTGTAGGTAATCTGTCTCCTTTCTCCAATAGCTTTTAATATCATGTTTTTGTGTTGGATTTCTGGAATCTTGATTATTATATGTCTGGGTGTAGGCCTGTTTTGGTCAAGTTTAGCTGGAGTTCTATATGCTTCAGTTATCTGAAAGTCTCTTCCTGTTCCCATGCTTGGGAAGT
>RJWM01023120.1:0-32653 GCA_004363535.1 Dasyprocta punctata | reverse complement strand
TAAGAGTGCTACATTCTATCTCTTCCTCTCCTACCTGCTGCTCTCCAGTGCAAGGCTCTCCAGCAGAGCACCAGTGTCTGCATGGATCATCTCACCAAGACGCAGCCTTCAGCACATTATGCAGACAGACAGGAGGTTCAGCACGGAGGTTATTCTGGCTAGGCTGGGGGTGAAGAGTTAGTAGAAAGACTGAAGGATGAATAGGAATTCACTGGTTACAAAGGGAGAAATGGAGGCTGTAAGATCCCTATAAGTAAAAATATCTCATTAAATTTCATGGGGAGTTTGGGGGCAATTAGATGTGGCCCTTGTGGAGGATTCATGTAGGCAGTATTAAGAATTGAAGCAACAAGGGCCGGGAGTTTGGCTCAGTGGCTTAAGCACCTGCCCTGGTAGGCGCAAGGCTGTGAGTTCAATCCCTGGTGCCGCAAAAAAAAAAAAAAAAAAAAAAAAAAAAAAAAAAAAAAAAAAAAAAAAAAAAAAAAGTAGTTTTAAAAAGAATTGAAGCAAGAAAGGTTGGCTAAAGTCACATTATTAAGAGCTTTAATTTTGGCATTACCAGTCATGGTGGCACACACTTGTAATTTCAGTACTTGGGAGGATGGGGCAAGTGGATCACCACAAGTTCAAGGCTAGCCTAGGCTACATAGTGAGTTCAAGGCCAGTCTGAACTATGTAGTAGGACCCTGTCTCAAAAAAAAGTGGCGGGGGGGCCTAAAATCAGCCAAGGCTTTATCTAGAGAAGAACACTCAGAATTTATTTAGAGCCTGCTCCAACTGCTCATGCAGAAAACAGTGCAGTTTCCTATAAAAGTTGGCCGGGTGTGGTGGCACACGCCTTTAATCCCAGCACTCAAGAGGCTGAGGTAGGAGAAGCGTTGTGAGTTTGAGGCCAGCTTGGGCTACAACGCTAGTGCAAGGCCGGCCTGAACTACATAGTGCAATGCTGTCTTAAAAAAACTAGTGCCAGGAGTTTGGCTCAGTGGCTTAAGCGCCTGCCTGGCAGGTGCAAGGTTGTGAGTTTGATTTCCAGTGCCACAAAAAAAAAAAAGTTGAAAGATTTGAGGGTGGCATCAAGGCCAATAGCTATTAGGTATGAGTAGGGGACAGGTATGATGAATACAAAGTAAAGGGGAAAAGCTGGAAGAAAAAAGAGGGAAAAAAGGAAAGAAGAAAAAGGAGACATCACGTTTGTATCTCCACGATGAGTTCTGGATACCCAGGAGGGATTCTGTTGGGCGGGCTCTGCTTTCTCAACAAGGCAGAATCTCCTCACAGACTTCCTCAGAGCTGGGTAGCACCTCTCAAGGGAGTGAAGGGTGCTGGGAGAAGAGCAGACTCTAGAAATCAGGTGGTCAGTTAATATGGGGGCACAGTCCAAAAAGAACCACCAGTGATGACAATGGTAAAGAAACCCATGAGGAGCTGAAGATCCTGGCAAGAACAGCCTCAGGGACTTAGAGAAAACAGTCAGCTTCCCAAAGCTGGGCTTGGAGATCAAGGACTAGCAACCTGGATTGAACCACACTGGAGAAACAGTGGTGGGTATTGAAGGGTAGGATGGTTTAGATCAAAGCTGTTCCTCAAAGTCTCACAAGCTCAGGTAGGGCTTTTGGAAGGTGATTGATCTTTGTGGGTACAGCTGACTTGCTGTTAGGAGGTCGGGTCTGGTTGGAAGATGTGGATCATTGCACGAGTAACCTAGAAAGCTATTTCTCGTTCCTTCACTTCTTCCTTCTCTTTCTCTTCCTGAAAAAAAATATAATACCAACAGCTTTCCCCCACCCAGGCCCCTCTGCTATGCTGCTCTGCTTCTGAGCTGGCCAACTGTGGACTAAATTTTTAAACTCAAATAAACCTCTCCTCCTTTAAATTGTGGATATTGGGTATTGTGTCTCAGTGATGAGAAAAGTGACTAAGACAAAGGGTTAAAGTTTCTCTCTCAGGAGACTCAGCAGGAAGGCAGACTGACCAGGCACATGGGGTTAGCCACTGTTCTCACTAGTGAGCTTAGAGTGGTGATCAAGGCCAGATGGTAAATAGAAGGAAAAACAATGGAGCAAAGTGATTGAGTTTATCCCAACTGTGGTTAGCCTGCTAGAAGTCATCTCTCTCATCCTTACCAACACAGCACCCATAGAGCTGGACCACTTTGAATAAGTAAGACCACTGCTGGGACTATCTCCCAAGTGAGTCTGTTTCTGATTTATGAAACCTGTGGTCACAAGAACATGAGAGGCTCCACAGAGCCATAAATCTGTCCTCTGGCTGATCCATTCCATTGAGCCAAGGGTGCCAGCTCTGGGATTTGCTTCCTCTGCTTAGGGGTGCAAAGGTAAAGCTCGCCACACCAGACAAGGTGTTGTCAATCAGAGGCCAGCCTTGTCAACGTGAAGGTGAAGACCACAGAGACAGTGTCATGGGACGCAAATCACTGCGGGGTAAAAGGGGAGCCTATGCCAGAGCTAAGCCGAGTCCTGTAGAGCCCATCCCAGTGAGACAGGGGCAACAACAACCCTGGCAGTAGCTAAGGACTTGCACTATACTTGAGGCCTCTCACCACACTCCCTCCTCACTGACTGCCCAGTGATACACACTGAATGTGGACTTCATGGTCAAGATAATGAAAGACGTTACGGAAAGCTAAGGAAAGGACTACCTACGACACCACCCAAACGCTAGTCGCAATACATTCAGAATTTTCCTCTACTGAACCTTTTCCATCTTGGTTCATATTCAACAAATTAGGAGTTGAGGCTTTCTTGGAAGAAAATTGTCAGAGCCCCTTTTGAACAAGACTTTATTAAAAAATGTCATTCATAGCCTGGCGTGGTGGCGCACGCCTTTAATCCCAGCACTCAGGAGGCTGAGGTAGGAGGAGCGTTGTGAGTTGGAGACCGACTTGGGCTAAAAAGCTAGCGCAAGGCCGGTCTGAGCTACATAGTGCAACCCTGCCTCAAAAAAGACTAGGGCCGGGAGTTTGGCTCAGTGCCCTAAGTGCCTGTCTGGCAGGTGCGAGGTTGGGAGTTCGATCCCTGGTGCCGTCAAAAAAAATAAATAAATAAAATAAAAAATAAAAAAATAAAAATAAAAATGCCATTCATGAGAAGTTTGAGAGAGAGTATTCTCACTTGGAGCCTGAGTCGGGCAGAGATTTTTAAATAAAAATTTAGGAGACAAGGGCAACTAAAGTGCAACCAGTTTACAGAATAGTTCAAAGATGGCCTTCATAAATAGAAAGAGTTATGGCCAGGTGTGGTGGTACACACATGTAATCCCAGCACTTGGGACACGGAGGCAGGAGGATCACTGTGAGTTTGAAGTCAGCCTAGACTACAAAGTGAGTTCAAGGCCAGCCTGCACTGCATAGTGAGACCCTGTCTCAAAAAAAAAAAAAAAAATGTAGGAGTTGTTTTTAAATATGAGGAGCTATTGTTTGGAATTCCACCAAAGGATGGGGAGGGACTGAGTCTATCAAAGAGGGATGGGCTGCCTAACTGGCATGGTGGCACACACCTGTGACCCCATCTTTCCAGAGACTGAAGCAGAAAGATCACTGCAAGTATGAGGCCAGCCTGGGCTACATAGTCAATTCAAGGACAGTCTGAACTACATAGCAAGACCCTGTCTCAAAAAAAACAAAAACAAAAACAGATAGGAAGGAATACCTACTGGGGACAAAGACCACCAGTGGAAAATTCTCATACTTTTAATATCTCTTGCAGGGACCAAAAACAAACCCAGTTCTTCTAGTTCTTCTGACTCCTGGCCAGAGGTTTTCCTACACCCCATCCATACCTGAAAGTTCCCCATTTTGACTGGTGAATGAGAAAGAACATGAAAAGTCCTGAACCCACTCACAGGATGAGACTTAGAGATAAGTAGAAGCCTTACCACGAAGGTAAAAGTGGAAAATTTACCACTTGGCTCCAGAGATATGATTTCTTTTCAGTTGTTATGGGAACTGAGGGAGTTGAGTCCTGTATATTTCTAGCCTGTAGTTACATAAAGGGAATTCTGACATTGTGATTGAGAAAACACTAGGACTTCCTTACAAAGGAATTTCGTTTCCCAGTGATTTGGCTCTGGAAGCACCACTGAATCAATAACTGTTGTTTCTCTTGAGAAAATTTTTCTGAGCTCAATCCTGAGATTTGTCAGCTGTCAGCCTGGGCTGCCATTGGTGTAGCCAATTGTACCTCTCAATTTACAGAGTCATGTAGCCCCATCCTCTGACTTTTCAGAGATATGGGAAGATCATGCCCATTCTCCTTGCTGTGCCTTTAAGAGCTGCTGGAATGCAAAGGAAGTCTGGAGAGGTGGGGTCTCCCAGTAGAACTTCTGGCAAAATGATCCTGGAAATTTTTGCCAGAAACTAAACTGAGATTCTAACTCTGAGAAGTTGGGGGTGGTTTGTGCCGGGTCAGGGCTGTGATTGGACTGCAGAGTCTATTAGGGAGGAGAAAAGCAAAAGTAAAAAGAAAAGCTGGTGGGGGGGCGGGCAGAGGGAAGAAAAGACCTCACTGCCCCCCGACCCGACCCTAGGCCTAGAAGCAGAACACAGACACTAGCCTGGAGAGGGTCTGCACATGTCAAAGGTGAGGGCAACAGAGGCTGGACCCCGGAAGTTCTCTGCACCAAGTAAGCGTTCAAGGCCTCCAGGGACAGCCTTGCCAACAGCTGGACTTGATCACCAGTTTGCAAACTGAGCTCATGCATTGGGTGGAATAACAAAAGGACTTTGCTCTCTGCAAAACGTTGTTTTTCAAGGACTTCCTACAGCACCAGAAAAGAAGAGATCACCACCTGGACCCTTGAGTCTTCTTTGAGAACCGCGGCATAAGAGATTGCACTCCTGGGGAGTTTGCAGGATGATGGTGCCCCTTCATAGAGCTTCTGCACTGCTGGTTCTATTCCTTGCAGCATTTCTGCCGCTACCACAGTATGCCCAGGACCCAGCCATGGTGCATTACATCTACCAGCGCTTTCGAGTCTTGGAGGTAGGTGACATCTGGGCTGCTTGACATGAGGAACGTGCCTCCCAGAGACCAGCATTTCTTTTTTTCTTTTACTTTTTTTTTTTTTTTTTTTTAAGACAAGGTCTCACTACGTAGTTCAGGCTGGATTTGAACTCACTGTGTAACCCAGGCTGGCCTCAGATTTGTGATAATCCTGCTACCTCAGCCTCCCAAGTGCTGGAATTACAGGCTTATGCTACCACGCCCAGTTGGGAAAACATCTCATTTACCCCCATTTCCTTGTCTTTCTTTTGATGTACATTTTCCAGCTAAGACATTATAAGTCCATTGCTAAAATTATACTTACAAATAAACATAAATTAGCAGTGTAGGGCACCTACACCAGAATCCACGCTGCTCCACTCCCACACCTTGAGCATGGCTTCAGTCTGCACTCAGATTTGGCAATTCTTCTCATCTATAAAATGGAGATAATAATGGAATTTACCTCCTATCCTTGTTTTGAATATTTAATAAAGGGATTCCAACTCTGAGAGGTTGAGGACAGCTTGCATCGAATCATTAGTCTGTATTTTAGAGCATTGCCTGGCCTGGCGGATAAATGTCTAAAATGTTGGACAACCAAAATTCAATAGTTCATTTTCTTAAATATAAAAATTTAGAAATCTTGGTCACTTTTCCTTAATTCTTTATTGAGTTGGAATAGCTGATTTTAGATTTTTCTTTTTATCGTTTCATGATAAACCATTAAATCAGTATAAAAAGTGATGATACTACATTGAGAGGTTAAGTGTTAGTTTTGTTTTGCTTTGTTTTGTTTTGCCTTACCTGAACTTGTACTGTACTTTGAAATGAGCAGATTTGAGAAATGTTAAGCAGAAAGTATTCAGGTTTCCACCTCACTAAAACTGGCCAGACACAGCGTTTTTGTAGTCCCACTAGACTCTCAAGGACAATTGTAGCCAACATTCTGCCCTGGTATTTGAGACACTCCAGCATTTAAAGCCACTATTTCATATTTAGTACCTTACCCTCCATCACCCCCCTCCCATACTGTGGCTTCAACTCAAGACCTTTGCCCTGAACTACATTCCCAGACCCTTTAATTTTTTCTATTTTTTTTTTTTTTAATTTTGAGACAGGATCTCACTAAATCTCTCATTTACCAGAGTTAGGCTCAAACTTCTAATCCTCCTGCCTCAGCCTCCCAGAGTGCTGGGATGACAGGCATGCACCGTTGCATCTGGATAATATCTTGCTTTTGTACAAACTAATTTGATGGTATCTATCTTCTTTCAAAGACACATTTATCTCCAATATTTATTTTCTGGGAAAATCCTCAAGTCTAAATTATTTGGTCATCTAGTTACAGTCAGGGTAAAGTAACTCAACAGAGCACCCTGGATGCGTTTCCTAACACTGTTAAGTCAGCAGACTGAGGCTTAGAGGTCTGGAGATGAAATGTTCCCACGCCAGTTGCCTCCGGCTGCTTCTTTACTTGCTCTCTCCCCAGATGCCTCCCCTTCAGTCTCATCTTTTTAAAAGCACCAGAATTATGCTCAGCATTTAGCACTAACTTGTCCCAGCCTTAGAGCCAGCCAAAATTCCTATGAATTGTTCTCTACTTCCTTGAGTTTGTCTTCAGACAAGGACATAACATACATACTAATACTTTAATACCTGTGAATGTGCATTTGAAATTCACATTCAAATGACATGGTCTGTATAGATCTTCTCACACTGGTTCTCCCATAGCCTTCAATCCCAGTCCCAAATGGCAGGCACTGTTGGCCAAGCACACTCTTAACAACCAAGTGATACAATCCCCTCCCAGGGAGGGGTGGGTCAGAGGGGTGAGAAAAACAAAAGGGATATGGATTTAGAGAATTTTCTTCTGTCTCTGTCTCTGTCTGTCTCTGTCTCTGTCTCTCTCTCCTCCTGTTTCCCTTTTTCTATCTTTACTTCTAGCTCTGTCTCTGTCTCAGTCTCTTTTCCCTCAGAATGAAGTCCCTTACACACAGTATTTCTCTTTGGAGCATAAATTCGTACACTTGTAAAAAGCATTCTGGGAAACTATGCCAAATAATCTTTAACTATTCACACTTTTTGGCTCAGCAATCCCATTTCCATTCATATATTCTTTGATTCAACCAATATTTGTTGAGTATTACTATATACTAGGCCCTGTGCCAGGAGCTGGGGATGGGCCTTACTTCTGGAAATATATCCTAAGAAAATAGTCAGTGAAGTACAGGAAAATGTAAATACAAAGATTTTTTTTCTTAGCATTATTTGAACAACAAAAAATTGAAAGCTCTGTCAATCTAATGCAATCCAACAGAACAAATAAATGTGGTAACAATTCAATGAAATGCTGTCTTATTAAAATTATGTTAAAAGTAGGTAAACAAATATATAGATATATGTGTATGTATACACAATGGAATGCCATTCAGCATTCATGATGGTCATTTGTGACACCACAGATAAACATTATGTTAAGTGAAATAAACCAGAAACAGAGAGACAAATATTGAATGATTTCACTTATATCTGGAATCTAAAATGTTGAACTCAGAAACAGAGAGCAGAATGGTGGTTATCAGAGGCTGAGGAGTAGGGGTGATAGAGAGATGTTGGGCTAAGGATGGACACAATTTTCTATTTAGACAAAATAAGTTCCAGTGCTCTATTGTACTCCGTGGTGACTTTGGTTTGTAACAACATATTGTATACCTTAATATTGTCAAGACTGTAAGTTTTAACCTTCTTACCACATGAACTAATATGTGGGTAATACATATATTAATTGGCTTGATTTAGCCATCCCAGAATATAAATATATATCAAAACATCATTTGTAGAAATAGGTATAGATGGGTATACTAAAAAATATGTTTTTTGTTTTGAGACAAGGTCTCCCAAAGTTGCTAAGTTTCCCAGGTTAGGTTCAAATTTAGATCCTTCTGCCTCAGCCTTCCAGAGTGCTGGGTTTACAGGTGTGTGATACCATGCTCACCTAGTTAATATAATTTTAAAGTAAAAAAAAAATACAAAACTATCAGCACCAGAACTTACGGCATGGGTATTGGTATTAAAATATGCGGACAAGACATCAGCAAGTTAAAAATACATTACAAAGCACACATACAATAAAGCTGTATTTTATTTTACTTATTTTTTGCAGTACTAGGGTTCAAACCCGGGACTTAATCCACGCTAGTCACAGATTGTACCATGGAGCATATGTGTGTGTGTGTGTGTGTGTGCATGCGTGTGTGTGTGTGTGTGTGTGTGTGTTACTAAATACATGGGAAAACTTTTTAAAGTTTATATGTAAAATCACCAATAGTACTTTTGAATTTAAGGTTGTGGGTGATTTTTATTTTTCCCTTTATGATTGTTTGTAGTTTTCTAATCTTTTTCTATGAGTGATAGTTGTTTCTATCACTTGGATAATTTAACTGACAATAACTTGGTTGATTTATTTTCTGACTGAAGCAAGGACTGGAAAAATGTACTCAGGCAACAAGGGCATACATTGAAGACTTCCGAGAATTCTCAAAAAACGTATCTGTTTTGCTGGGAAGATGCCACACCTACACAAGTGAATATAAGAGTGCAGTAAACAACCTGGCACTGAGAGTGGAACGCGCCCAGCGGGAGATTGACTATCTGGAATACCTTCGAGAGGCTGACATATGCTTGGAGTCAGAGGAGAAGACGCTGGCAGAAATGCTACTTCAAGAAGTTGAAGATGAAAAGAGGATCCGAACTCTGCTGAATGCAAGTAAGGACTGCGTCCTTTACCGTCCCTCCTAGGGACTGTCGCACTCAGAAAGCTGTGCGTTTGGTGCAACCAGGGCGTGTGACAAAGCAGTGAGTAAGAACCAGATGTGCGCGTTAGTGAGCATGCGCTAGGAAAGCAACCTGTGCAGGGAAGAGGGGTCAAGGCGCTCTTCCTTCCACAGGGAGTTTCTAAAGACCACATAAAGTTAGGGCTACAGTGTCACACGTCAGCCTAAGAGGTCTCCTCCTGATAGATCTTGGTTTGGTGGTCTCAGATCCTCCGGGGAAGTAGGAGGTTGGAGGATTGTTTATCTGGTGCTCAGAAAATAGGGAGTGGCTCCCAATGTGCTAAGCAACAATTTGAAACTGGAAATGGCAGCAGCTTACCCTCAGAGCTGGGAGCTGCGGTGATTATTGCTGGCTTTCTGGGATGATGATATCCAGGGAATTTGTCTCCAATCTTGTGGTCCGTCACAATCACTCCCAGGCCATTAAGAATAATGTCTAATAGCTCAAATTATAATAAAAAGTTTCAAGCAATAAACACATATATGAGAAGAAAATGTTTCCGTACATGAGTCCATTTCATTAAATGAGAGAGAGAGAGAGAGAGAGAGAGAGAGAGAGAGAGAGAGAGAGAGAGCTCTCCATCATAGTCTGCATTCTGAAATGGTTTCACTACAAATAGGAAGACTCTATTTATATGCAGATTATGTCTGCCCCAAATTCAAGAAACTCCACCAGGGAAAGAAGGCAATAACTGAGGAATGCAATTGTTTTATAATCTCCATGGGCCATTATAAAAAGAAAGGTCTTGCTAAATGAAGTAACACTTGACCTGAACAAAGAAGTTAGAAAATAGCAAGCAGAAGACCCTTCAAGTATAGACACAATATATAAAGGCATGAGGTTAGGCAGCATCCTAATGTATTGGTCTGCAAATATGTATGTAGCTGTATGGGGGAAGTGAGTATAGGAAAATTAAGTTGAAGAGTTCACCAGGACCCAGATGAACTTGACTGGAGAAACTATACAGAACTGTTGAATTTTTCTAAGCAGAGGCATAATAAAAAGGAAGAGGGCAAGATCAGAGGGAAGAGACCAGACAGGAGAATACTATCGTAATTTGGGCAAATAATGGAGTTGGAATTAAGTGTCATGGGAAGTGGATTTGGGAGTCATTATGGTTGGAATCCACATGGCTTAATAAATCATAATTTAAAGGACAAATAACATGATACTTCCCAAGTTTTTGGCTTAGGTCATTGAATGGTTGGTATGAAATATATTGAGAGAAAAAGCCTGAGAAGTTTGGGAATACTTATTTCTCAACATTTTTTTTTTCTCAGAGCACTAATGTCTTGGTTCATTTTCTGTTACTATACTAAATGCTTGAGGCTGGGTAACTTATAAAGAATAGAGGTTTATTTTTTGGACAAAGGGAAATCTAAGAGCATGATGCAGGTATTAGGTTGACATCTGACAAGGGTCATCTTGCTGTATCATAACATTGTAAAAAGGATTACATGATGAATCAAAGTAGGCCAACTCTGGGGGGCTTCTTCCTTTTATTACAAGACCACTAATATGATCATGGGAAACCCACCCATAGGCCCTCATTTAATCCTAATTACCTACAAAGGCACTACCTTCAGATACTATTAATATATGACTTTGGGGACTAAGTTTCCAAAATATGAACTTTTGGGGGACACATTCAAATCATAGCAATTTAAAACTGAAGAAAAGTTGATTTGTTCATCACTTATTTTCTACCTCTCAGTCTATAATGTCAGCTATTTGAAAGG
The DNA here is from genome assembly GCA_004363535.1 of Dasyprocta punctata. Taxonomy (NCBI): domain Eukaryota; kingdom Metazoa; phylum Chordata; class Mammalia; order Rodentia; family Dasyproctidae; genus Dasyprocta; species Dasyprocta punctata. The sequence goes on along the minus strand of RJWM01023120.1, from coordinate 22,077 downwards.
TTGGACACTCCGTTTCATCTCCATTTTGTCTCCAATGGTTAGAATACTGCCTGTGTTCAAATAAATAGTTGTCAGGGAATAACTAAATGAAAAAAATGAATGAATGGATGGAGGAATTGTCAGCACAGGCAGAGAGATTAGATGGACTTTGTTAGAAAAAAATAACATTTTAACCTTGAGTCAGAAAAAGAAAAGGAGAAGGGTATCTTATCTGTGATATGAAGCAGTTGATCAAGTTGATCAAGTGATTAATGCTTTTTTGAGAGAAACCATCCTCTGAGAGGGAATCAGTTAGGGGTAACAATAGAGAATAGAAAGGAAAAGAAAAAGAAGAAAGTATGGGCCAACCAAGGATGAACAGAGATTTCCTAAAAAATTGACGGGGGAACTGAAGTGTAGCTCAGTGGTAGAGCACTTTCATAGTATGCACAAGGGATGGTGGTGGTCTCCAATTAAAAAATGTCCATGGGGAAGATTAGATGCTAAAGTGCCTGAACTTTCACACGAGGGCATAGGCAGGTTTCCCCAGCTGGAATGATGATGCTAGACTGAGATGACCCTATTCCTCGGATGCCCTCACCTCTCAGGTCTGAAAGTTACTCCTCATTTCAGCTAGAGCTCAAGCAGAAACCCAGACACTGAATATGATGCTTTTTCTGACCCTGCCCTGTGCCCCATCTCTCAGACCCTGGAGGTCTTAAACCTTTCTTCCCCCAACTCTGGCGAATGAACACCTCTCTGAAACTCTCAGAGATTGCTGCTTCCACGAACACTGCCTCTTGAGCTCTCATCTTATGATGTGTTCATTTATGATTCAGCCAACACTTACTGCCCTTTACTACAGGATGGCCTGTGCTACATGACAGGACAGAGGAGTGAGCAGGACATGTGAACATCCTGTACTAGCGTTCTGACTGCTTCCCCTGCCTCCTACGATCCATCTGCTGTTGTGGAGGCCTTCTCACAGCACAACATGGGTTATACTACTCTTCTGTGTAGGATATTTTGTTTCTATTTTCTATTAATCATCAACAACAGAAAAAATTCATTGTATTTGCAATGGAATATATATATATATATATTCCATTGCAAATACAATGGATATATATATATATATATATTCACAAAACAGCCAAAACTGATCTTGTCTACATCTTCCAAGCTATTAGATACACACACACACACACACACACACACATATATATATATATATATATATATATATTGCATGTGTGCATGTGTGTGCACTAAACATATACACATACAGGCATTTAACACATTAAGCCACACATACACATGTGTATCTGACTCCTCAACCAGACCACAGTATATTGACATTTTCCTTTCTGTATTCAGAGTGTTGGATGTGACCTCACATGGCGTAGGCCATAGAAATTGTTTATAGAAGAAATGTGATGACAAACGGCCTGCAGAGCTTGATTTAGGGAAAGGAAAACTTACAAACAATCATAAGCTTGTGACTAGGGCTCCCCCATCCTGTTATTTTCAGTTCTTAGTTCACATCTGGACTTCAGAATACCAATTTATTTCCCTAGGCTGAGTTGTTTCATATGATGTGTTGTGCCAAAGCCTGCCTTCAGGCTTTTTGCTGTGTTTATTAGTAATCACGCCTATATCAGTTTTCTAATGCCATACAACAAATTAGTGCAGATTTAACAGTTTAAAACAATACAGATTTATAACTTCAGGATTTCCATGAGTCAGGAGTTTTTACTCAGCTTAGTTAGGTCTTCGGTTTAAAGTCATGTGACTGAGGCCGTAGAGTCCTGAGACTTCCCTCTCTACAAGTAACTTACAGCATGACAGTTGCTCTTTCAAGGCTGGGAAGAGAGGTTTTCTTTTCTATAAGTACCTAGTGCCTTTTTCAGGAGTTACCATGTCAGGTCTATCTATAATCATCCCTTTTATTTAAAATCAACTTATTTAAAACCTTAGCTATACCTTTAAAATTCCTTCACCTTTGTCTTGTAATGCAGTTACAGAATGCTGTCCTCTCCTACAGCCAGCTCTGGCCCATACCTCAGGGAAGGGGTTTATATAGGGCACGTAGTTGGGTGGAGGCCATTTTAGAATTCTACCTGAGAGTAACCCTCAGTCTGCTACTGATTACTAGAACCCTTTCTTCCTGGAAGTGTTCAATATTCTTATTTTCTAACCTTGGCTTCCCAGGAATGTGCTAGTTACAGTGTATATCTATGTTAAAGCCCTTGAAGACTCAAGTCAACACCTTTATGGAGACAAACACTTGGGAATCATGGACCAGGGAGGGGCCACTTGTGGTCAGGAATCAATGATGCAACTTCATTGGAAAGTTCAGCCTTGTGACTCTGGAGACGTCCAAGGAATTTTAATACATCTTATTCAAAATGGCCTCATTTCACCTTGGGATATTTCTCTAGCAACTACTAAGGGTCAAATACTGTGAATAATAAACAAGATAGGCTGATTCTATAATGAAGCCATTCCTTATGAAACTATTTTCAAGTCCTCATCCTTCATTTTGAGATAATCCCCAAAAAATGTTCCCATGAGGACCTCAGTCCTCAAGAGAGGTATTAGGGTTATGAGGTTAAGCAAAATTCTTAGAATCTTAGCTTTCTCTTTCTCCTCTCTTTCCCTCCCTCCCCCTCTTACACATTCATGCACAATTTAGAAAGCAAGTGAGAGAAAGTTACAATCTAATTTAAACTTAAAAATCATTCCAAGTCTTTGGTACTAAAACTGTCATTGCTAACATAAACTTTTGCATTGCATTTGCCAATTTATGGCAAGACATTGTGGTCTCAGACACCCAGACTGAGAATTTATACAACTGAAGTGTTTGGAAGATTCCTGGGGCTGCATTCTTGTGTGGATAAAAGTATTAACTCCTTTAACTTGTAAATAGCTTTTGAAGAAACAATTCTCAAGGCAGTCAAAACAAGCCATTATAGCAGATTTTATTTTATTTCCTGTTTTAGTTCAGCTTCTTTTACTGCAAGGATACACATAAATTACCTCAAGTAACCCTCATCTCGCTGAATTAAATAACCAATGTCTTTTGTTAGCTCATGTTTCAAAGAAGAAAGTCTGCTGCTGTGTGTTTAAGTTCCTCTGGAATCCACTTAGGTAGATAAATGTGCATGCTCCATATTCAAATTCTTTAAAAATAAAACAAAAAAATAAATAAATAAAATAAACAAACAACCCACTGGAAGCCAAAAGAAAACATATCTGTGAGCCAACTCTCAAGGTCTATTAGTGTGTGATGAGTGGAACAAAATATTAACAGAAGTATAATGTGCAACAGATATATTTACTACAAAGGTGATGCTTGAAGGTTTACATGCAAGTGTAAGTAGGGGAGAGATTATAGGTGCTTCTGTGTGTGTGTGTGTTTAGTTCAGCTTATCATGTGCATTCTCTGGTAGTGATCCTGCCGAAGAGTCCAGAAAGGCCTATCCATTTCACTTATCCATTTGAGAAACAGCTATCTATGAGGATACCTCTAGTCTCAGTAATATGGACACTAACAAAAAGCCCCAAGTGTATCATTCCAGGTGGTAAGAACCTTCACTCATTCTCACTCATTCATTTGTTCATCAATTAGACAAATATCTAACTGAATTCCAGGTATATGTCAGCCTTGTGCTAAGCATTAGAGACAGAACACTTGGGTAGAATAACATCTTTATCCTCAAAAAGCTTTCACGAGGAAGGGAACATAAAAAGAATTAGCATGTGTTATGTATGTGCACCATCTTCCCAGGATGAATGTCATGTACTAAAAAAAAAAAAAAAAAAAAAAAAAAAAAAAAAAAAAAAAAAAAAAAAAAAAAAAAAAAAAAAAAAAAAAAAAAAAAAAAAAAAAGGCCTTTCACCCAAGCTGGTAGTACTGTAATTCTAGCTCTCTGAGATGCTGAGGCAGGAGGATTGCAAATTTGAGCTCAGCCTTGGCAATTTAGTGAGATCCTGTCTCAAAATAAAAAATAAAAGTAAAAAAGGATTAGGAAATGTAGCTCTCTGGGAAGGCCCTGGGTTCAACTTCCAGTAATGTGAAAATAACAACAAACAATGGCAAACAAAAACTTACAGCCAAAAGGAGAAGCCTTCTAGATAAAGCAAGATAACAGCCCAAGCTCTGATGAAGGGGTATATGGGTGTCTCAGACACCTAAAGGGCAAGGCTGAAGCAGGTAGGGTCAGGGTTGCCATGGAGATGGGGATGGGACTGTGGAATCTGGAAAGTAACTCTTGGACTAAGTTGTAATTGTAGCTCATTAAGTGGAAAAAAGAGTTAAGGGCATTTCAAGCAAATGGAACAGCATGTAGTGGCACAAAGCTTTAATGGGACTCAGGGGTGCTGCCGAGCAGGTTGCTCTGCACAGCTCAGGTCAGAGGAGGATGTTGAGAGGGATGAAGGACAGAGAAGCACTGCGCTCCTCTATACTAACATTGACAGATAAACTCGTAAGCTAAGGAGAATGAGAATGATGTGAAAGGTGGCTAATATGTATTGAGTGCTTACTGTATAGTAGGTAATCTTTAAGATTACATATCTGTCTATCTATCTACCTATCTCTATGTTTTGTTTTGTTTTGTTTTTGAGTGAAGTCTTGCTATGTTGCCCAAGTTGAAATCTTGAACCCTTTGGCTCAAATTATCTTCCCACCTCAGACTCCTTAGTAAGGACTGTAGACCCACTGAGCCTGGCACTTTTTATGCATCTTGAGTTTTGCTTTTTGTTTTGGGTGTTTGTTTTGTTTTGGTTTTTTGAGACAGAGTCTCACTATGTAGTTCAGGCTAGCCTTGAACTCACTTTGTAGCCCAGGCTGGACTCTAACTCACTGAGATTGTCCTCTGGAGACATTTTGTATGTCTTATAGGACAGTTGATGACGAACCTATTGGCACAAGTGTGCAGCCAGCCTGTTTACTATCACTGAAACCTCTGAAAGGTTTGCCATCACTGTGTAATGCTGGCAATAACCCTATAAGATAGTATCATAATTAGTCCTCAATTTATAGAGGAGGAAACCAAAAGGATAAGTAATGTATTCGTAGTCCCACAGCTAATAGGTGGTAGGCTCTTCCCACACATGCCAACCTCCCCCACATCGCTGGTCTGCGGGACAGCAGTCTACATGGGACCATCTGGGGGTTTTACCAGCCACTTAGGTCTGAATGCTCTGGTTCACTTGCTCACTGCTGCCCAAATCCAGTGATCCTTGGCCACTTATGTTCATAAAAATGGTTTGTTCAATGTTAGCTTAGAGGAGACAGCAGGGCCTATTTGTCTCAAATCACCATCTTAGTGTGCACAGGTGTGTTTGGGTCTTTTATAGCAAGGAACAGTGAGGGAGGGAATATATGGAGACCATAGATAGATGTAGACTTGCTTTAACCTTTCCTTGACCCAGACCTTTTCTTCTCTTGCCTAAGAAAATCAAATTAGACTTAGCTTCTGGTACCAGCATCCACATATCCTGTCCATTCTCCTGGGCTAAGGAGTATCAGGGGCAGCCCTTTATCCCTAGGCCTGAGGAACTTTGGAGAAGTCACTTAGCTCTAAAGGAAAAAAAAGTCTTATTTTTAAAATTCAATTGTGAGGTGCTGGTAACAAGGCCAGAGGTTTTAGAAAGGTTATTCTGGCCACAGGATACAGTAGAGGTGGTCTAGGGAATATAGTGGGGAAAAACGGAAACCAGCAAAGCCATCTCCTATCACCAAGGCATAGAAGGTAGAAGCCTTCTGTTCAGTGAGTAAATGCCTGGCCCAGAAGTTTCTGACATCGCTGTGGGTCACGGTATGGAGACCATATAAGTCTGTATGATCACTATTTGAGGGTGATTCCTACTCATAAACGGATTGATTTAAATCGCTTCTGTAAATCCCTGGCTGGGAAGGATCAGTGTGCTCCTTGCCACTCCCTTGACTTTTAGTTCCTTGCCTTTTCTTCATTGCCTTTAAAACAGTAGAACCCTTCTTTCCCCTTAGTCACTCCCTTCCATCCTCACGTGACCTGTCACTCTATTCAGTAAATTCTTTCTTCTGAGTGGCACGAATCTATTGTTCCGCCTGCACTTCTCTCTCGATCTCTCTAGTTTTAATTATTTCTAGAGCCTCCTCACTGGCCTTCCTGCCTTCCATCTGTCTCTGCTCCCCAGGGCTTCTTCCTGTGTTGTCACCAGGGTAATCCTGCTAGAGTTACACTATTGCCTTATCTCCTTTGATAGAAACTTCAACCTTCGGGGTCAAGCAAATCCCATAAAAATAAGATAAAAAGAAAACCTTTTACAACTTCATTACGGCTTAGTTTTCTTTAAATAACCTGTTCTATTTTTCTCTATAAAAAAAGAGAAACTGCTCATTAATGAATACTTCATTCATTATATTTTTCCTTTTACTGTAAAAGCAGGCAAGAAACCACAAACACAGTGACTTTTAGTATTTTTCAGGTTCATGTTGTTCTACCCCTGCCTATCCCTGATGTTTAGTGCTGTCTGTTCTGCTATACTGAAAACATAAAATATTCTTCAAGCATGCATTATTCATGCATGCATTATTTATGCCTTGTTCCCCAAGTCTATCACAGCACCTGCAACCGAGTAGAACATCAGTATGTTTAGCCTGAAGTAATTTAAAAGTGGAAGCAACGACTGTCTTTGCTTAGGTTTACACTAAGCCAATTTATTAGTTATCTAGTCTGATGGCCATGACAGCCCTGTTAGGTAGATAACATTAAAACTTCAGATGAAGAATCTGAGCCTCAGAGCCTCACATTCCGGCTGCATCTAGGAATATACACACCACCCTCAGACAGGCTAGTTTCACCTCTGCCTTTATGTGTGCTCACTATCCCCCTGCCCCATCCCACCTCATATCAGTCGTCTGTTGCCACGATAATGGCAAGTCATTTATCAGGAGGCTACAGAACATCTGGGCAGGTCTATCGATCTGGGTAAGGTTTGGCTGACTTTTCCTCTGTAGTCTGTGAAGGATTCTTTAGCGATGGCTGGCTGAGAAGAACCTCAGCTAGGATGACTTGGCTCTCCTCCAAGTGGGCACTGATCCTCCCAGAAAGCTGACCCAGGCTCATTCTCATGATAAAGACACATGCCTGATAGAACAGAAACACATGAGGTCCCCAGGGACTTAGCCTGGTCATTTTTACAACATTCTTTTGGCTAAAGCAAATTCCAACTCTGGCTCTAGAGTCAATCCTTCCACAGTAACCTCTAATTACATCCATATCAGGCTTTTGGTCTTGATGCATGTGGAACTAGGTAGCGATAAAGGTTAGCTAAGTTAAAAAAGAATTGAGATGTGTTCTGTACATGTACCAATTCCCCACAATAAATGCAATCATTATGCACTTCAAACATGTACTAATAAAAATTTTAAAAAACAAAAAGAAAAAGAAAGTTGTAAGCACAGGGGAGTGTGTTTAAAACACATCAGGGAAGTATTCAAATATGCATGTGAAAACAGTGAAGTAGCCCCTGGTCTGATTGGTAGTTTGGAGGAGGTCAGATAACTAATGAGAAGGCCACTACAAAGTTCAGGTTCAGGGAAGCAGCTCCTAGACAGTCACACTTTGAGAAATGTGGGGAGAACAGGGTGGGGTGAGATTTGTTTCCCAGGAAGAATCCACTGGGAAACATCAAAATGTCTGTGTTTTCTAACTAGGCAAAGAGGAGAATGATAGTACCACAGCTAGGAATTAAGAATATTTCCATACTTTCAGCTTGGGAAAAGTCTTATTTAACAACAGCAAAACATTATGAATAAAAATTTAAATCTATCTTTAAATGACAAATAGATCAAAACAAGAAGTTCATAATTACAATCTTGGAAAGCTTGAGATGTTGCAACATCAGATAATTGATGCAGAGTGCAGACTGTTGGATCAGAAATCTCCTAGAGGGCTGACTATGGTCATGCTTTGCCTCATATGCGTAATGTTCAGCCCGGATGGTCTAGGATAGCAGTTCCCCATCAGTCTCAGGAAACTGGTACAGTATTTAAAAAGTATCAGAGTCCCAAAGAGGCTTTGTTGAAGTTGGTTATAAACATTGATATTTGCCATAATCATAATTAAAGTTGAGAAATTACATTATGTACTGGATGCTGTTTCAAAGTAGAACATGGAGCAGCCAATAAAACAGACAGGACAGAACCCTGTGTCTCATGGAGGTTACATTCTGCTGAGAGATGTGAAACATTGAATATAGAAATAGATTTATAATATGTCAGCGAGGGTGTAACAAGTACTACTGAGAAAAATGCATTAAGGTAAGGTAAGGCAAGGTAAGGTAAGGTAAGGTAAGGTAAGGAAGGTAAGGTAAGGTAAAGTGCAGCCTCTTCCAAAAGGAGGAGTGAGAAGGAAGCTGTCCATGTTGAGCTCTAGTCATTGGGCACTCAGAATTTATACATCCTTTCAATTTTCAGATACTTCCCTGATGGTCTCAGCTCGATAGTATTGGCAACATACAGTCAGACAAGTGAAGAATCATGAACCAACACTTCTCTTTCTTATAATCCATTGCTAATCAGCAACAGAGATATCAGGTCTTGGTACAAGCTACCTTGTAATCTGAATTTAGTCACCTAGAAAAACCTATGATGTGATCTACCAAAAGGCTTTATGTGACTCTCCAAAAGCAAATTATGAGATTTGTCTTGTCTACCTGGCCCTGTTTCACCCTTAACCTGGATTCACAGCCCTGCAAGAATGAAAAAGTGTACTCTTGCTCACTTAGTACACTTCATACAAACTGCCTTCTTTTTTTCCTACCATCCATCACTGAAGTACTTAGACAGTGAAATAGCACCTGTTGGTTTATTTGATATATAAGTCGACATATAATGTACAAGTTGGGATAGTAAGTTTGGACTCTGGCAAATACTCTATTATCTAAATCTAACTGATTCCTGAGTATAGACAGTAAGGTATAAGAGTCTGAATAGTGAAGGAGATATATATTGTGTCCCAGGAGCTGAGGGTGAAAAAGCAACAAAGACATCAGCCCTGTCTAGAGGGTTTGCAAGGAAACAAAGGGAATAAGAAATTCTAATTTAGTATGATACCTGTCCAGGAAGAGGGCTGCACAAAATGCTTTGGGCACTTAAGAAGAAGCACCTAACAGTTCTTCCAGTCAGAGACTCTTGTTCTAAAGAATGAGTAGGTATGTTCCAGGTTAGCAAGGGTAAGCTAAGGAAAAGTATGGGCAAAGTCTAAAACTTGTGGAAGGCTATGGCAAGTTCGGTGACTAGAGACCACCCCAGTGTGATGGGGAAGTGATAGGAAAGGCGATGAAGGACCTTGAGGGCTATGCTGAGATACCTGCAACTTACTCTGTGGGAGAAAAAGTAAGTAGTTCTAATTTTTAGGATAATAAAGTTCATATTGACAGTTTTATGGTAATAGCATGACATTTTTTAATCGACTACTAGTCTGAAGGGCATCATATTTGTCTAACATCCTGTCACTTGATAAGTATTGACAAGTGTTATTAAAATGAATATGATTCAGATAGTTGAAAAGTCAGTTTTGTTTTGTTTTGTTTTTGCTACTGGGTCTTGAACCCAGAATCTTTGCACTAAACTACATTTTCAGCCCTTTTATTACTTATGTTTGTTTTGAGACAAGGTCTCACCAAGTAGCCTAGGCTAGGCTTAAACCATCAATCCTCCTGCCGCAGTCTCTAACGTACTGGGTTTACAGATGTGTGCCAACATGCCCAGCTTCAAGTTAGGTTTTAAACAGAATTTTTAAAGGTAGCCAAAATGCTCATGGTTTTAGAGAATTCTCCTCTTTTTAATAAATTCAGTAGTCTTCTCAAGGAAACTTGCTTTTCTGTTGCTGCCTTATGCATCCTGTTACGCCATCCTTGAGTATGCTTTGCTATCATTTGGTGCCCTCAATCTAATCAGTTAATGAAGAGCTTTTAAAAATTTTTTATTAGTCCATGTTTGCGTTTCTTATGGGGAGTTTTCAGTACATAATTATTACGATTACCATAGGGAGTTGGTATATGTACGTAACATGTATTAATCCCTCCGCATCTTTTGGTGACCTCTCTTTTTCGCACCATTTCTTGAATCCATGCCTATCTGTCCATGCCCACCACTATTTAGATGTCTCTTGTCTGAACTACATTTAAAAACTCATTGCCTGGTTGGCCTCTGTGTCCATTCTCACTCCTCCCCCAAACCATTCTCCACCAGCAGCCAGACCAATATTTCTAATAATTAGATTGACTACAGAGGGACAAGTCTTACCAGGTCTGGAGAATGTTGTTCTTAAATAAGGGGAAAAGCCTTAAGAAGATTTAAATAAGTGACATATATGTATGAACTTACTGTGAGACCTTGGGTCAAATTCTACCCTAATTGCTCGTGTGAAAATTCTATGTACAGAGGAAACTAGACTTTCATTCTCTTGTTTACAGATGGGACCTTGCCTGTCATTGTTTGTGTTAAATAATTTGCATCTTAGCTAGACTCAAAGGTTTTAAATTTATTATTTCCAATTCTTCCTCAGCCTTGCCCTTCTGCTAATCATCACTTCTCAAGAGAAGCACAGCAGGGAGTTTTAGCTTCCTGTTTTACTGGAACACTGGAAATGTGCTCTTCCTAAATTCCAAAAGAAAAGAAATTTGTAAAATTTATATATCAGCTCTGAAATACAGAGAGCACTCAGCCTAAACCCCTGTTGGTATGGCTGGTAAGACTAAGATTGGATTGACAAAAAAATAGCTTCTAGAGAGACAAAGAGGGTCAGATACGAAGTCCAGAGAGTTCAGGTCTCTGACTCTTAGTTCTGGGTCCTATCCACAAAGGAAGGGGCAGAAAAAGCAGAGGAAGGAAGTGGGAGAAATTCTGTTTCTTTTTCTCCAGAGCAGTGTTTCCTTAATTAAAACCATGTATCCATACTCCCTTATTATTTCCCCAAAGGTGCTATGTTAGAAAGAAGGCATAGAAGGAGAAGGAAGAATGTGTGTCTCCATTTCTTCTGCATTTTAAATAAAAGTCTTCTTATAGGTGAGACATGACTGTGCCTTGTTCTTAGACACAGATCCTCCATAACTGGACTGCCAGCCTGTTGGCTTTCCTCCCAGGCGGGAGGCTAGTGGCTGCTGATTCAATGAAGATATCCTGTCACTCTTGGGACATTGCCCTCATCTGTCCTTCCCTGGGCACACCAGGACACACTGCTATCTCTTCCCACTATGCATATATGCCCCAGTTCAGTGCCCTGAGGCTGGCAGAAGGTGTCGTGACTGGCCTGCATCCCAACTCAGATTGAGCTCAGAGGACCTTTCCCCACCACTTTACAGCTGTGCGATCTTTCCAGGCATCTTACACATGCCTTAATTTTTCTCACTTGGAAATGAGGATTTAAATATCTGCCATGGAAACTTATCATAAGAATGATATAATTTAATATAAAGTGCCTAGTACAGGACCGGGCATGTTATGTGTATTTGGTAGATATTTATTAGCTTCCATTGCCCTTGTGTTTGTTCCTTCACAGGGGATAGGTTCTTCTGACAGCCTCACTCGTGCTTCCTCTGTGATCAGCACAGGATATGGGAAGAGCAGAGCCTTCACATCAGAGAGGGTCAGTTTGTAGAACTGAGAAGAGGCTCTTGGGTTCAAGCAGAGATGGGACCCTGCTGAACAGGCAGCTCATTGCATCTCTTCTGCAATAGAGCCTGAAATTTCAGTAGTTCAGTGTGATAGAGAGTCCATCTGTTAGCCGCTCCTGTATTGCATGAGGTTTCCTAGTTACTTTCCTATAGCCCAGACCAAACAGGACAATGTTGACCCAGAGGTCACAAGAAAGCAAACCCTTATGCTGGTGACATATGTCAGCAGGGGAACATGGTGTCCACTGATGGTTGAGAGGCTTCTGCAGCTCACTCCCAAGTCTGGCTGTAGCCATTGTGTGGGCCAGACAAGGCTTTTGTGCAGCAGCCAGTGATGAGATGACCACTAAAAGCACTGACTTTCTAGGACTTGGTTCTTCCTAGTTGAGCTTGCTCCTCACCCCCACTTCTGGCATATGCTCCCTTCATGAGAACCTTGGATCAGATTTTTAAATGAAATAATGGACTTGAAAATATCTTAAAAGCTTTAAAGTACTTTACAAATGATTGTTTACTTAAAATGAACCTGTGGTCAGAACTCAGGATGCACACTGCAATTTAGACCCTAGAAAAATGTCTGCTTAAATGAAACTCTTTTCCTCATTCACTTAACAGACATTTATTGAACCCACAAGCAGTGAGTTAGGCATTGGGCTACAATACTAAACATGAAGACTATGGCCCTTTCTTGTGGAGTCTAGTTAAGGATATAGACCATGAGCTCATAAATAAAATAGAAAATAATTAATAGTATAATAAGAGATCTCATGGAAATAAAAAAGGTACTGTAGTGGATAACTTCAGGTTGAGGTCTTTAGATAGAGTGGTCACAAGAAGCCCCTTAAGGAGATAATGTTAAAAGTAAAACATGAAAAGTACATCAGAACCCTTGCAGCAAGATCAAGGAAGAGAGTGCTCCAGGCAGAAGAACTCTAAGTGCAAGAGCCTCAGATAGATACAAACTTGATACACTCACAGAATATAAAGAAAGCCAATGTATTCACAAGACAATAAGAAGAGAAAGGTAGAGGATAAAACCCCAGTGACCGGCAAGGGCCATATTATGTGGGCCAGGGTAAGAGATCAGGATATTCCAAGTCTAAGGAGGAGAGGGGGTAGGCCGGTCATATCATTTATGATTTAAACAGACTGTTCCTAGTGCTTTGTAGAGAATCTACTTATTCTAACCAAGAGTGAAAGAAGGGGGACACATTGGACTCTTTCATAGTGGTTTAGACAAGAAGTGATGATTCATAGAATACAGGGGGAGAGGAGGTGGTAGAAAGTGAGATGCGTATTTGACTGTTTCAATTTAAGTATAAAGTCCTAATTTAAAGTTAGGATTTATTGTCATGAGCTTCTGGTCATAGAGGATGGAGGGAAAAAAATCAAAATGACTTCCAGGCAAGAAACTTGGTTGATGGTTACTTCCTGAATGGGAAAAGCGGGAGAAAGAAAGTTGGGGAGATAAAAGTAAGACCTCTGCTTTCAACAAGTTAACTTTGAAGACAATTTTTTTAGGCAGTTGGATAAATGAGTTTGAGAGTAAGTAGATATCTATATAAAGATGAAGATACAAATTTAGAAACCACTATTATTTAGAGCTTATGCAGTATTTAGAGCCATAAGATAACTTAAAAAATGATTATAGGTTGAGAAAATAAGAGACCTAAAGACAGAATATTTAAAAAGATAATGAGAAGGAATTGAGAAGTAAATGAATACCAAGAAAAAAAATCCGGAAAGATGAGATGACAAACATGAAGATGGGTATCCTGGAAACAATAAAGGAATAGTTTGGACAAGATGCGGTGGTGATACCTATAATTCCAGCTACTACAGAGGCTGAGGCAGGATGATTACAAGTTTGAAGACAACCTGAGTAATTTAGTAAGACCTGTCTTTTAAAAAATGCTGAGACATAGTTCAATGGTAGAGTGCTTGTCTAGTCTGGGTTCCTCTGCCAAGGTGGAGATGGGGAGGGGTGGGAATTTCAAGGGAAGTGGTGAACAAATAATCAAATTTTGTTGAGGTGTTAAGATGAAGACTGAGAACTGACCCTTGTATTTAGCGACATGCAGGTTGCTTGTCACCTTGATAGGAACTGATGCTATGGAGTAGGCCTGGTAGATTAGACCAGTGGAGAACAGAAATCTGATTAGAGAGGTTTATGAGATAATTGGAGGCAAGGGAATTCCTCTTTCAAGGTGTTTTATCACAAAATAGAACAGAGAAATAAAACCATCATAAAAACTTTTTCTAGAGTAGATGATCTTACAGGCTATTTGTTTATTGAAGGGAATAATCCCATAGGAGGGAGAAACTTGAGGGCAGGAGAGAAGAGATCATTCCAGGCGAGGAATCCTTGAGTAGGTGAAGGGAACAAGATCCACTCTTGTAAAAGTAAAAGAATCAGGGAGGAAGATAGAGAACATAGATTCAGGTGCAGTGCTTGGGTGAGATTGTGGTTGAAAAATTATTTTATTCATTTATCAAATCCTGAACTATGGTGTGCGAGATGATATTCTAAGGGAAGACATACAGCAGTCTTGTCCCCCTGTATGAATGAAACAGATAAAACAAAGCTCGTGTTTTCATATTTTATATTCTATTGAGGGAAGTCAAGCAATAGATATATTAATAGACAAATGAAAGCTCAGAAGATAATAAGCACTATAGAGAAAAACAAACGAGTTCACAGGGGCTTGCAAAGAGCTAGAGTAATGTGTGGAGAAAAGGCCTTGTTGTCGAGGGAATATTGGAGAGCAGACCTAAGGATGAGCAAGGGAGCCACACGAGTGTCTGTGAGAAGATGTTTCTAAGCAGAGGAAACAAAAAATGCCAAGTCCCTGCTGCAGGAGCATGCTTGGCTTGGTTACAACCTGAGGAATAGCAGAAGCCAGCGTAGCTGAACAAAACGCGCAAGGCAAGGGAGTTGGAGGAGACAAGGCCAGACAGGCAGAGGAGAACAGCTTGCATATGACTCTGGCAGTAAAGGCATGTGCTGTATTCTGAATGAGAAGGGAAGCAACTGGAGAGTTCGGAGTAGGCATGTTACTGATCTGACGTCCATCACGAACAGTGCCTTTGGCTATTGTGGGAACTGGATTATGGGAGGCAGGGATGGACATGTGAGCACCACTTAGGAGACACCTGCAGTCATTCAGAAAGGAGATGATGTAGTTCTCCTCTAGCTGTTCTTATTTCCTCAGTGAAGTGAGAGGCAATATCTTCATATGAGAGTAAGGAGGGTAGGACAGAGACTTGGGAAGAGAAGTTGTGCTACTAATGGGTGATAAATTGATTAAGGAAATGGAATTGAAGAGCTTCTCAGGCAATTGACTGACTAAACAGTTTTGCCAGCATGCTTATTTACCTCAGGGCCTCTAAGGCCCAACTGATTGTGCATCTCTCTTCCTTGGGTCCAGTCTTTGTATTATCACCCTATTTCTTATCCTCTGAGATCAAGTGACCTCAAGAGTTCAAACATTTATTTAAAATAAAATGACAGTCTGCTGGCACATTCAGCTTTTTGTACCTTATCTGAGGGAGACTCTCAGGTTACTCAGCACCTGCTAAAAACTACTCTCCAGGAGACAATCATTCTACAGCCTCACACCAGCACTTAGAGTGGGAGGTCCCCAGAGTTCTCTGATCTTATGACCCATCCTCCTGCCCATTTTACAGACCTCAGCAGGATTTGAGGGAGACCCGTGGATTTCCTCAGGCTAAGGCAGCAGAGAGGGAAAGATTTTAAGTAGCTGCTACATGAAAGATGGGGGTCTCACCAGGGACACTGGTATGATATTTAGCGTTCAACAGAGGTTGGAGACCATTTATATATAGTGGCACCAATACTCATCATTGTGTTTCTTTTTTTAATTATCAACACTCATATCTGCAGAGCAGAGGCAGATGTTTTAACTGATCCAGGACCATAAACATTTGCCAGGTAGTTACTGTGGAATAACTAGGGATTAAGGGAATGAGGGTGCTGGTGAGAGCTATTTAGTATCATAGTTTAGGTTGGATAGGAAACGAAGTGGGGCCAAGAAAGGGCTGATGTCCTAGGAGAAAAAGTAGAGGCCCAGGGTCTAGAAGGCATGAGAAAATGCAAGAGGAGAGGGGAGGAGAGGAGAGGGGAGGAGAGGAGAGGAGAGGAGAGGAGAGGAGAGGAGAGGAGAGGAGAGGAGAAGAGAGGAGAGGAGAGGAGAGAAGTGAGAAATAGAAGGATAAGATACTGTTGTAGAGGAAAGGATATTGGAGCTGTAGGTTTCTGATATGGAACAATTCATCAGAGGAGGGGGGTGTCCAGAGAATAGCCATTTTGGGGAGGAGGTAAAGTAGTTTGAAAATAGGTTACTATTTTCAAAGTGGAGGTGCTCCATGCGTGTGGTGTGACGTCCTGGAGGATAATCCATGATTTACACTAAGGGAAACTGACAGCATGAGACACAAAACAAGAGGTACTACAGCATGAGATCCAAAGAAGAGTTTTATGTGAAGGTGGAAGAATAACAGGCTGAATTAGCCGGGCGAAGCTAGAAAAATGTAAATTCCTGCTTTTTACTGCATCCTCTTCATTTCTAGTTTAGATCCTTCATCACCTTATTTTGATTATAGAAATATAATGTCTATGTATTTCTCAATATATTTTCAAATATTAAGAATGTTATTGAAATAGTCTTATTTTTATTTACTTACTTTTTGTTAGTAGATGTTTGCAGTACATGATGTTTTACATTCCTGGTGCAGACATGTATATACACATCTTAATTCCTTTTTCATTCCCTTTCCCTTCCCTTTCTCCCCTCTCCCTCCTTCTCTTGGTCTCCTTCCCATTAGAGAAAGATCTATCACCCTATTTCTTATTATCTGTCTTTTATTTTACTCATTATTTATAAGAAATAGCCCTTTAATTGGTTTTAGTCTTGATTTTAGTCTTTTCCCATAGCCTATCATACATGGATTGCCACTTTAACCTGCAGAATGGAGGTATATTGTTTTACTCCTGCTCAAATGCTTCAGTAGCATCTTCCCTGCTTACAGAATAAAGCTCGGATTCCTTAGCCCCACCCTCAAGATTCTAGGCTTAGACCTGGCTTCAATATATTCCTTGGTCTTCTGTGGTCTAGCAGAGGCAACATTAAGTATTCGGTTTTTACCATTTTATATTTATCAGGTATTACTTCACCTAATCCTGGGGGGCATTCCTGAAAGTGGTTTTGCTAACTGTCTGGCATGTTCTCTTCCATTCCTCTAAATGTTCAACTCTATTCATCCTTCAAGGCTCAATTTAATTGCAGATTCTCTTCTGCCTCACATGACGCCTCCCTCTCTGTCCTTCTTTTGTAAAAATTCCACTTTAAGCCCTACATTCCAGCTGGTCATATACATAATAAGGAAGAACCATGCATAATTTATCATTGCATCCCAGCTCATAACCCTGAAGCCAGTATCACACATTTTGCAGATATTCGATGTCTGATGACTAAAATGCATTCATAAATTTGTGCTGAGTGGAGTTTTTCTAGTGTTGCAGTAATTTTCAGAGCCACAATTCTTCACTAGAAGGTGATCTTCCCAAGTTTAGGATTGCTATTTCTTACGCTCAATACTTAGCACTGTCTGGTGAGCCTTCTAAGTTTAATACACAATAAATACGCAATAAATTTTTAGTAAATGGCATTGAATTATGGGACTTTGTACTTATGCCATTTTTGCTGTGCCAGTCCCAAGTACCCTTCAAGTGAACAGGATCTCTGTCATAGCAAATAACTGCTTATATCCTGAATGCTGGCTCTTAAAACAAGACATAAACTCTCTTAACAAAGACCCATTTATTCATTTATTCTTTGATCCATTGAGTCACATCATAACTCATGATTGATCTTTATGTATTAAGTTTATTCTAAATAGTATGGATAAAAAGCAGTTGATAAAAATAATGTTATGAAAGAATGAACTTGGCTTGTTACCGTGATTTAAATGCTCTCCATATGGAAAAAATAAAACAAATACCTATCTTCCATTTTTGCAATAGGAGTTTCTGAAGGCAACTCTTCTTTCAAGGACCATCATTTCATAGGAGAATTGAGAATATTCCACAGCAGTATTAGAGCTGAGAGCAAACAGGGTTTTCCAGGCACAACGAGTCTTCCAGGAAGTAGACATCTCGTGTTTACATAATATCCTCTCCTTTTTCTCCTCTTTGGCCAGGTTGTAACAACATGCTGATGGGGATAAAGTCCCTGAAAATAGTGAAGAAGACTATGGACCAAGATGGCTCTTGGATGAAAGATGCTGGCAGTGACTCTCCCAAAGTGTATGTTTTAACTGGATCCAGCAGCAAAACTGTTTGGGAATTTGCAAATATGCGGACATTCATGGAGGACAGCAACAAGCCAGCTCCCCGAAAGTTACTCCTACCACTTTCCTGGCAGGGATCAGGTCAAGTGCTCTACAAAGGTTTTCTCTATTTTCACAATCGAGGAACTTCTAATGAGATAATCAAATATAATCTGCAGAAGAGGACTGTGGAAGATCGAATGCTGCTCCTAGGAGGGGCAGGCCGAGCACTGGTCTACCAGCACAACCCCTACACTTACATTGACCTGGCTGTGGATGAGCATGGGCTCTGGGCCATCCACTCAGGCCCAGGTATCCAAAGCCATCTAGTTCTCACAAAACTTGACCCTGACACACTGGGAATAGAGCACACATGGGACACTCCATGCAGAAGCCAGGGTGCTGAAGCCTCATTTCTCTTATGTGGAGTTCTCTATGTGGTCTACAGTTCTGGCGGTCAAGGTCCTCATCGAATTGCATGTGTCTATGACCCACTGGGCACTATCAGTGATGAGGACCTGCCCAACTTGTTCTTTCCCAGGCGGCCAACAAGTCACTCCATGATCCATTACAACCCCAGAGATAAGCAACTCTATGCCTGGAATGAAGGAAACCAGATCATTTACAAACTCCAGACTAAGAAAAAGCTGCCTTTGAAGTAATGAATTGCAACCCGGAAGGATAGCAATATGATTTTGTTAGATGTTCTCCAGGACACAGAGACCAGAACCCCTTTATGATGTAGCACACTTCTAGTCACATGCAGGAGTAGGATCTAGGAAAGGGAATACATATGCATCCTTTCCTAGGTGTCACTGCCTTAGGTATCTTCCAATAAGCCTATCACTTTGAAATTTTCAATTTTAGAAACAGTCCATTACTCATCCAAACTTCTTAGCTCTCAAAGCCTCCCACATAGGGATACAGTTTACTCCCAGCCTTTTCTTTTCTGATCTCTAGCATCTACTTTAACTCTGGCCTCCTTTTCCAACAGTTCAAATTGTATGCTCCCTCCTGATAGGCAGTGGGTTTTTCTCCTCTGGCTTTTGCTCAATCTCTTCATTCTTGATAAATATTCTTTCAATTTTTTTTCACTGCCCAACTAAAAGTACTATTTCTTACCTATATTTGATCTTTATTTCCTGTAGCCTTGCTATTCCACCAAGGTAGATGGATGCAATAATACATATAGTAACATTTTGATACCACTTTCTAGTTACAAAGTGTTTGTACATCATTTAGCTCTCTTCTTGCTCTTGTGAGATACGTAAGTCTTTACAATTGCCCTTCTAGAGATGAGAGTTTAGATGAATTATTCAAAGTATCACAACTCTGAAATGAAAGAGCTAAAAAAAATACTGCAATCTTCATAGTCTTTCCATTGCCCAAGGAAGCATCAAATATGTATTTTTGTTCACTCAGTCTTTTATAACACAATGTGTTCAACAATTCAGCCTAAAAATAATAGGTTTTGCCCTTTCAGCCATTTTTTCATGTCTGCACAAGGTCCTTCTTGTCTTTCTATTGGTCTTTCAAAAACTCCTTCCTCCAAGAAAGCAGCCTAAGGGTGAAGACCCCACTGCTGGGCTCATTTTAGCTGGCTGTCATCTGCTTCTTTTTTCTTGCTTTAACCATAATAAAAGTGACACTAAGCAAATAAGCTCATCAGGCTATATTTGCCTACATACCCTCAGTATAAAAGCTTTCAGGGAGTGCTGCCTGTGTGAAGTTTACTGTGAACAGTCTCCAACACACAGAAGCCCTTGGTAAATACTCTGGGTTCTGGAGGGAAGCCAGATAGCAGGCAAGTGGCTCTCGGCCACAGCAGGCGTGCTGAGTAGCCCAAAGGGCAGCATGTGCTTCTAGAAAGGGCCTTCTTCAGAATGTTTCCCATGTGTGTGTTCAGTTCAGCAGAGTTTGGGTCACAAGTGCAGGTTGTGGTGCCAGTCTGCGTCTCGTGCTGAGGCCTCTGTCTTTCCAGGTTGGTCACATGAGAGGGTTTGCTTTGTGTGTTTGCAGCTGTTTCCCTGTCTTTGCCAAGCTCTGGCTGTGACCTTAGGCAGTGAAGGCAGATTTTCCTCCATAGCATTTGAATGGATCTTTGCAGTAGGGAAACAACCAACCTATAGACACAGTGCAATGATCCACAATTCTAATAGAATGGTAGAGAAAGTCCAAATCCTTTGTGGAATAAGGCAGGTATGAACAAGTAACTATGGCAATACTAACCATTCCATGGGTCCAGGGCCAGTATCTTCCCTATGGATAAAGTAACATTATCTACTTCAGATATAAGGAAAGTGGCCAGCATCCCACTGGACGATGGAGTGGAATTATCAACAGGGCAAGTCAGGCACATATAGTTCCTCCGGAGGCAAGAGGACAAGTTGCCTGTAATGTGTTATCCGGCTCCCATCTGGGATAGGCTTGGATTTGACAGTTCTGCAGGGACTTGGATTTGACACCTCCTTCACATCTCACCCCAGTAGCTAAATCTCTGCAGCTAGAATTCTTTTAAGTCAAGACATTTTCTCCAGGAAGTCTCTGTTAATGTGTTACTTTGCTTGATAGCATGCAGGCCTTGAAACACCTTATGTTTCTTTCAGGTGAACTTTTTAGCTCTGGGGTCTCTCATTGGATTTAAGTGAGGAAGGAGTGATGCCTCCTTGACTGCACTGATGAGTATTAAATTTGGTTGCATGTAATAATCACTTGTGAGCAGGGCATGGGGGCATATACCTGTAATTCCAGCATTTGGGAAGCTGAGGCAGGAGAATCTCTGAGAGTTCAAGGGCAGCCTGACTTTATAAGACAGATCCTGTCCCCTTCAAAAAAAAAATTACTTGGGAAGCTTTAAGAGTCTTAATGTCCAGCACATACCTCATATCCTCTGGGTTTGGGACTGAGACATGAGTATTTTTAAAGTTCTTTCCCCCAAGGTGGTGCCAAACTGAAAATACACACAAGAGCCAGATATTTATAAAACTTAAAAAGAGTAATTGCATAGTTCTAAGAGCAGACTAGTATTTTCTGGGGGCTGGGGTAAGGGCAGTGGGTCCCCTGGGGGCAATATGTGGATTTGGAAACACTCATGAACTTGGGTGAAAGGTAGGCTTCCTGGACAAAAGCCTCTCTGCTGCTATTTTAAGAAGTGAAACTCAACTAAAGGGTGTCGGGCTGTAACACAACTCTGCGGGCCCAGCCTCCCTCTGCTGGCTTTGCCCTTGGTCTGCTGCTGGCCAGGTTCCTGCAGTGACCACAAGTGTCCTATTTGCCAGCGTGGCTTAGGTTCTGTTGACATGAGCAAGTCTCTGGGCGCACTGGTAATTTCAGACCAGAAGGGTAAATCTGGTTGGAAAAGACATGTGTCCCATGGAGTTTGTCAACACTCCAGCCAGTGAACAGGAGGCCAGGAGTATAATGATTCCTGCCAGAGCTGGGGACTATGTCAGAGTCGCTGGTGTTGCTGCCATCGCAGGACCACGAGGATTTTAATCGGCTGAACTGAGCAGCAGGTCCTCGGAGGCCCAGGCAGGGCAACCACGGGGGGTAAGATCACTGGTCACACTGCGAGGGAAGGTGCTTGGTTTTCAGGGCTCAGCCCTCCCTATTTGAGAATCAGTTTCCTGAGGTCAGGCAGCGCCAAAGCTCTCCCTGGCCTGTGGTACCTGACCTAGGAGCTGGACACAGGAAGTGCTCCCGTCCCCAGGTATTCCCGAGATCCTGCACCACAGCTTTCGTTAGTTCGCCGCCAACCACTAGAGGGACTTTCACTTCGGGGGCCCGGGTTTCGAGCTCACAGGGACCTGGGGTGACGGGAAATTTGCCAACCAGGGTGTGGGGGCGAAGGGTGAAGGGTGAAAGCGGGCAGAGCTCAGCCAGGAAAAATCAGGCTGTGTTGAGGCCAAACTCAGTTTCACAGGAGTGCGGCTGGGAGATTCGGAGGCCCCAGGGGTGGCTATGCAGCAGGTGCTTCTATTACGAATCTGCGGGGCTTCTCTCTTTCTTACCAGTTCTCGCACAAGTTCGCCTGCGTTGAAACAGCCGTGCAGCCAAGCTGCAGAAGCCGGGGAGCTG
>RJWM01023119.1:0-32649 GCA_004363535.1 Dasyprocta punctata | reverse complement strand
TTTATATAATATGCACCCTTGCACAGTTTGCATTTAAATCTTACACTGTGCTGAAGGGGTGATCTTTTTTCTAAGCCACAGTGGAGTTGGGTTATTTAGTTCTGTTCTTGTCCAAAATACTAAATAAATGTTTTATATTATTTCGACACACACAAAAAAGATGTATTATAATGTTCAAATTGCAAAATGTTAAGAATAAGCATGCCTTTGTAACTGGAGGCTGGTTTAAGGAAATATGTCTGGTTGCCAAGTTGACAAGGGGTGGATTTTATGGTTGATAGATTGTGTCAACTTGAGAAGTTTGGAGTTTAACTGAGAGACTCAGCAGAGGGCCAGGATCTTTACTTTATAAATATCCTCATCCTGTGCAAGAGCAGGGCACAGAGATTTTGTAAGTGCTACACCCCTGGAGGTGGGGGGGGGCGGCTGTGTACACTATAAGGGAGGAGAAGAGGCTTGCTCCCCCTTTAGCTCTGGCTGCTGCCTTGAAGTGTTGCCCTGGTGCTATGCCAACCTGCCTTGGAGCCAGCTGATTATGGACTGAAACCTCCAAAAACTGTAAACTAAACCTTTCTTTCCCTCATTTTGGGTGACAGGTATTTTGTCCCAGCAGTGAGAGAAAAGTAACCAAGACATCCTCCTTCCTCAGTATCCTAAGTGCTGAGATTACAGGTGTGCACCACTATGCCTGGGTTTGGAGTATTATTCAGTCATAAAAAATGGCTAGCCCTAAATGATTAACATATCTATATAGAGAGCTGAGAAGAGATTTGACCCATGATTTATAGTAATGATGGATACAAAGTGGAAGTCAAACTTTGTTCTGCGTTTAGTTACCTATTCAGCATCAGCCCTGGTTCATAGCAAAAATGACTTTCAAGTCTGTGGCTGTGCCAGGACGAAACAGATCATGCAGCAGGTAAGGACCCAGGACTCTGTCTCCCCATCCCCATAGTGATCTTTTACTGTGACTGTTACTGGTACTGGAAAGCTGGGTCCTAACATGACGAGGGCTCAGGTTGTATTTATAGTAAAACCTGGGTTTGCGAGGATTATTCATCCCAGAAACATGCTTGTAATCCAGTGCACCTGTATGACAAAACAAATTTGCCCATAAAAAATAATGGAAACTCAGATGATTCATTCCACAACCCAAAAATATTCATGTAAAAATAATTACAATACTGTAAGGTAATACAAAATAATAAAATACAAAATATAAAGAAAAGCAAGTTAACTGCACTTGTCTTTGCAAACCCTGGTGGCTAGTGTGAGGGAGATGAGAGGAGGGTCGTGGTGTGGGACGATTTCCTGACACTAACACAATCACTGCTATCTTGGCTCAGTGGAATCTTTTTCTTTTCTTGCAGCTTTAGGAAATCTATGACACTCACCTTTGCCCTGTTGAGAATTTTGCAGAAATGTAATATTGTGTTGTCATTAAACAGATTCACTGCTCACACAGCTACACACTTATTGAGGTGGTGCTTTTCTACAAAACTTTGCATTGTTTCCCATGTTTTACACATCTCTTTAATCTCACTTGAGGGAGTTTTCTGTCCTTTTCTCCTCCTCTCCAGATGAGATCTCCATCAACTCCTGCTGTTGGATGATGATCATCTACAATCTGACGAAGGGGAGAGAGAGAGAAGAAAGAGGAACAGCTCAGTGGTGATCATGTGATGTCCAGCCTCACATACTAATACTGCAAGACATTCATTTACAAGTTAACGTTTACTAGAAATACAAAGTTGTATTAGAAATGTTTGCTCATCTGGTGCAGAGCAAGTTACCTGCAATCCAAGGTTTTACTGTAAATGATTAAGTAGGTCTTTTAAGGAGTATGCTTTCCTTGCTCCAAAGTCATTGCTCTTGTACAAATGAAATGGGTTATGTGGACCTACTCCAGAGAGAAGGTCCTTGGTTCCTCCTCAGGTGGGTGTCTCCATTTAGTTTGTTTTGAGACCTTGTGACATTTTGCCAAGCCCTCACCCTGGGGTGAACTTTACATGGGCCCTGACCTTAGCAGCGCACTTAGAAGAGATGTGATAGTGTCCTGAACCAACGCTGGTGTGCTAGTGACTTTCTGCCTAACACCCCAACTGTCACTGTCCTCTCACTCTGCTTCCTGGCTGCCCTGAGATGAGCAGCTGTGCTCCACCACCCGCTTCCACCATGGTGTTCTGCCTTGAAACCAGCCAGTTAGAGACAGAAACATTTAAAACTGAGTGAAAATAAAACTTTCCTCCTTTAAGTTGTGCACGTCAGAGGTTTGGTCACAGTGAGGAAAAGCTGGCTAACACCTAAGTGTTCTTACCACAAAAGAGTGAGGTAATGCATATGTTAATTAACTTAATTAGTCATCCTATGGTATATACATGCTTTGAAGCAACATATTGTCTATGATAAATACTTACAAATTTTATTTATTAATTAAAAATAAAGGGATCTGCCTCAGGCAGTTACTGAGATGAGGTAAACACATGTCGCAGTTACAACAATCCCCACGAAGAAGGCAGGCAGAACTGAATGTTCCCACCCGGAATGTCTGGGCTGGTTCAGTCTTGGTCACACACTGTGGTTAGATTTTGTGCATATTAGTGCTGAGATGAAGAGGCAAGGAGGGACAGAACAGGGAGCTGCTGCTGACTTCATAGAACTTTCTATGTGTCCAGTGGCATGCTGGGACTTTTATAGGAGTTTTCTTATTTAATCTTTCTAACAACCTTATAAAGCAGGTATTGTTTTTATTATTTTGTTTTTTACAACCCATGCAATTAAGATTTGGCTAGATGCAGCAACCCACCCAAACTGAAATATGTATGTTGTAGAGCAAGACGTCAAGCCTTTACAGTCATATTTAGGTTTGTTTCTCTTAACACATAGTCTCCTTGTTGAACACCCAGGAGGAAAGAAGCCATTGGGAAAGCAGTAAACAGAGGGTGGGGGGAGCAGGAGGAGAAAGGTTGGGCAGGGAGGTTGGTTTTAGTGTGTGGTCGCTGCTGAGGAAGGAGAGCTGTGTTTGGGAAGGCACTGAGAATGATCCATGCCTAACAGGCTAAATACAATGTGTGACCTGAGTGCCACCACTGTCTACATTTCTGGGGGCAGAGCAGGACCCACAGCTATAGCTCACAAAAGTCCAGAGCATTTAGATGAGAAAACAGGAAAAATTGGACAGGAAATTTTTTTTCTGGGACTAGGAATTGAACCCAGGGCCTTTGCACTGAGCTACATTCCCAGTGCATATCTTGAGACAGGTTTTTTGCTATGTTTGAGCTTGAACTCATGCTCTTCCTGTCTCAGTCTCCCAGTGTGCTGGTATTACAGCTGTGTACCACTATACCCAGCTGGAAAACTTGAATATGCATTCATTTACAAGAAAGCAAAACAAGATTTAAAATATCCTGTTTGAATCCCAGAGTGGGAGAATCTACAAAGCTGCTTGTGTTTTGGTAACAGGGAGAACCCCTTTTCCATTAAGTCAGAATGTCAACAATAGTCTCCTGTGCTGCTTGTGGTTTGTGAGTCTCAGGTCCCACTCGACCCAAAGTGGACTTGTGACGTATTCCCTCAGAGCATAGACCAAGAGAATCTGAAATGATTAAAATGGACTAAAGACAGAACTTGAAAAAGCAGTGCAAAAAGAATTGTACTTCAAGAAACTCAAGCCTGATTGTGCTGGTTCACTTAGCCCTGCTTCGTGTTTTCAAGAAAAGGAGAGGAGTCAGCTCTGTGTCTTGGTTACTTTTCTCTTGTTGCTAGGACAAAATCCCCAACACCCAAAATTAAGGAAGGAAAGGTTTATGTAGCTCACAATCTGTGGAAGTTTCAGCCCATAATCAACTGACTCCAAGACAGGGTGGCATGGCACAGGGGCAACACTTAAAGGCAGCAGGAGATAGCAAACCAACAAGAGCAAAAGAGGGGCAGAGCAAGCCTCTTTACCTCCCTTACATTCTACACAGGCCACCCCCCTAGGGTGGGTGTAACACTCACAAATCTCCCCTGCCCTCCTCCTGCACAGGATGAGGATATTTACAAAGGGGGAACCCTGACTCCCTGCTGAGTCACTTAAACTTCTAAACTTCTCAAGTTGACACAATGTACTGACCATAACAATCCACCCCTTGCCAACTTGGCAAGAAAACACATTTCTTTAAATCAGTTTCCAGACACAAAGACTTATTACAAGACTTACTATGCTTATTCTTATCATTTTACACTTGAACATTATAACACATTTACCAATTCTTAAGAATCAGTAGTAAGTCTATCAACATTATATTACATTAGAAACATAACATTTTGCCCCTGCCTCCCCCAAGACTCATGTAAAAGGCATTTAGTTCATCTGCAAGAGTTGCCAAAGTCCTAGCAGATACAGCATTACTGAAAAGTCCAAGTCCCAAGTCTTCTCCAAGATGTAACACAAACTCTTAGCTGCAAATCCCTGTACAAATGAAAACAAAGTTAAACACTTCCAACATGCAATGGCACAAAGATAAACATTTTCATTCCAAAAGTTACAAACAGGAGAGTACAAAGTGTTGGGAGGAAAGCAGGTCCAAAATCCAGCAAGGCAAACGTTAAGTCCCGTAGTTGCATGTCTAGCATCTGAAGCAATCTGTGGCAAATTGTGAGCTCCATAGGGCTTGTGTGGTTCCACCCCTACAGCACTTCTGATGGTTGTAGCTCCCACAGCTTCTCTCTCAGGCCTGCTTTGCTATTCCCTTGCAGCTTTCATTAGATGATCCACGTGCCTGGCTTTTTCAAACTTCTGGGGTCTTCCCTGCATCTTTGGCTTTACCCTCACATCTTCACACATTGCCCTCTCAGGGGCACATTGCCTGGCCTCCCAGGCCTTCTGAAATTGATGTGGAAGCCCTTTTAACCCCATAACTCTTGCTTTTTTTTTTTTTTTTTTTTTTGGTACCGGGGATTGAACTCACAACCTCGCACCTGCCATGCAGGTGCTTAGGCCACTGAGCTAAATCCCCAGCCCTATTTTTTGAGACAGGGTCTCATTGTGCAGTTCAGGCTGGCTTTGAACTTACTTCGTAGCCCAGGCTGGTCTCAAACTCACAACGATCCTCCTGCCTCAGCCTCCTGAGAACTCTTGCACTTTGTATGCACCTAAAACCAGTGCCATGTGGATGATGTCAGTGTTTGCTGCCAGCTGGAACAGTAGCCAGGTTTTCCTCTTTCTTGGCTGTAGGGGTCAAGTGCCTGGATTGCTGGGCTCTCTGAATCCAATTCGAGGAACAAATTTTCTGTGTTACCACCATTCTGGAACATGATGCTCTGCAGCTTTCATCTCAAAGCAGTCTTTCAGTTTTGCAGATTTGAAGCTGCAAAAGTTTGTGACTTGCTGCTTTTTGTGATGCCTTCAGGCCATCTTTTCTGTTCTCCTGTTCCTTCTCAGCAATCAGGATTTCCTCAACTCTGTCTTTGCAGTCCACAGCTTTACTGGGGATTTTTTTCTGGCCAACCTCACAACATTTTAAATCATCCTGCTGGGTTCTTAGCTCTTAATTCTTAACATAGATCTGGCTAAAAGCCCCCAACAATAACCAGGCCACTGCCTCAACATTAGACTACCTTGAAATTTCTTCTGCCAGATTACTTAGTCTGCCACCCTCAATCTCAGTCTCAGACAAAGTCTCTGGACATAAGAAAAATGCAGACAAACTTTCTACCAAGCCATAACACACATCATCTGGGGTCCAGCATCCAGTGCAGTCCTTCCCAGCAGAAACCTCCTGAGCGTGATCTTACTGGTAGGATTTCTATCAGCCTTCTAGTTTTCTGAGCTCTGATCAGACTCTCATACAGAACAGCCTAAAACGTTTCAGCCCTACTTTTTCAGCAACATCTCCAAACCTTTCCAAACTCTTCCCAAAAGCCATTTCCAAAGGCTCTTGAACCACATGATCAGATATAGTCAGAGCAATGCCACCACTCTTGGTACCAAATTGGTTACTTTTCTCTCATTGCTGGGACAAAATACCCAACACCCAAAATTAAGGAAGGAAGGTTTATTTAACTCACAGTTTTTGGAGGTTTCAATCCATGTGGAGGTTTCAGTCCCTGCTCCAAGGCAGGGTGGCATGGCACTGGGGCAACACTTCAAGGCAGGAGACAGCAGAGCAACAAGAGAAATAAAAGAGGGGCAGAGCAAGTCTCTTCCTCCCTTATATTCTACACAGGCCACCCCCTCCTCCAGGGTGGGTGTAGCACTCACAGAATCTCCTTGCCCTCCTCTTATACAGACTCAGGGTGTTTACAAAGTAAGGAGGCTAGATCCCTGCCTAGTGGCTTACTTAAACTCCTAAACTTGTCAGGTTGACATAGTGTATCAATTATAGCAGCCTTGGTCTGGCAATTGCATATCCCCCCCACACACCCTAACTCAGAGCCTCACATCTGCTAAGCAGGCACTTAAGCCATTGAGCCTAACTCCCGGCCCTATTTTTTTCAAGGCAGGGTCGCACTATGTAGCTCAGGCCAGCCTTGCTCACGTTGTAGCCCAGGCCGTCCTTGAACTCACAATGCTCCTCCTACCTCAGCCTCCTGAGTGCTGTGGCAATTGCATATTCTTGATGCAACAACAAGGTGTCAACATATTTGAGGAAAAAAACTGCATCTGTATTAAATATGCGTGGATGTATTTTTCTTGTCATTATCCGCTAAGCAATACAGTGTAACAGCTATTTCCATAGCACATATTAGGTACTAGAGATAGTTTAAAGTATACAGGAGGAGTCAAAGTACAGCACTTGACTAGCAAGCATGAGGCCCTGGATGCAATCCCGAGCACAAAATACGTAAAGCATATGGGAGAGTATGCATAGGGTCTATGCAAATATACCATTTTATATAATGAACTTGAGCATCCCCCAATCTTAGAATCCACAAGGGATTTCGAACCAACAATCCCTCATGGATACTAAGGGATGATTATGTTAAAGGCTGAACATATTAATAATGTAAATATCTTCTCTTCTTAAGGTCTGAGCTCAAGAAAGTTGATTGTACACATTTTGGTGTGGGCAGAATGTGTTTGGCACACATACCATAATTTTCCAGTTCTAGGAATGGAACCCAGGGCCTCTTCCGTGCCAAGCAAGTGCTTTGCCACTGAGCTACATTCCCAGCCCTGCCATACACTTTAGCATCAGAGGGATACACATCATATGCAAATGTCCTGATATTCTGTTCTCCCAGAGAAGCTGAAAACTTAGAGGACCGCAGTATCAGACTTGAGTAATTCAAGGGCAAGTGAATATTGTAGGGTGGGTGGCGGGGAATGGGTGCACTCCTGGGTGTTGCAGAAGGGAGCCCTCCGCCATTCCTCCCTGCACAAGCCTTACCACACCCTGTGGAAGAGCAACTGCCAGCTTCTCAGAGACCTCGAGAGACCTCAGGGTCCTGGATCCAGAAGGCCTCTAAGAGCAAGGATGTGTGTGTGTACAGCATCAGCGTGAGGCTCCCACCAGGGCGTCAGAGGCTCTCACTATGCCTAGCAGTGGAGTTGCTGAAACTGCCCTCGGATCCTGAAAACAGCCATGCCCTTAGAACCGAGATTCTTCTTCAGACAGCAGTCTAGGGAAGGGAACCATTCTGTGCGTGCAGATCTTCCCGCAACAGTATTCTTATAAAATGTCCCAACTTCCTCAGCCAACATCTGTAACAAAAACACCTATCTAGCCCAGGAAAATTGTTTAGGAAAAGACTGAAAATTTGTGCCTATATAAAGTTTACAAAGATGGAAAAAAATCACATACACACAAATAGAATTTTTTAAAGACCCAAGACCATGGTTAGTCTGATTATGGACAATATTTTTCCATAAAATTTTTTTCATATTTGTTGTAATGTACATGCCCAACACATTCCCTCCCACAAAAGGAGAAAGAACAAAATACAGTGTACTTGAAAGTTACTTCAAATGCTGTTTTCCAAATTGAGAAGCTTTAGTATTTTCAGGCAATATATATAATTAGTATGCTGGCAAGTCCTACTTAGAACTACAAAATATTACTCCACCTTCAGCCATTGCATCCACCCCACATACATTTGCTCCTTTTCCCCCCGCAAAGGTTTTTGATTTTTTCTTCCCATGGTTTTTATCATCTAGACCTTCATTAACTTGAGTATGTCCAGGAAGCTCCTGGTCTGTTTCTAAGGAAAGAACAGAAGACACTGAGTTGCTGGTTGCTGGTATATCCCAGAAGCTGATGATATAGGAAAAATGATCCCAGACCTCCAAATGATATGGGTGAATGAAACTCTTAACCTACTATATGTCTGGCGCGAGTTCGTGTTCTCTAAAAATCGAAGAATGAATTTTAGGAACGACGGAGGGTAAGAGCAGGATATATTTATTGAGGGAAAGAAAGCTTCTGTCTGAGGGACAGAAGGGGGCCCGAGTGGGTTGCCAAAGATTCTGTCATATTTAGGGACTTTTATAGAGTAAAACCATGATGGGGAAAAACTGGGAACTCGAAAGGCAGACGGGCATAAGGTGGGACATAACCATGGTTAACCAATAAGATTAATTGCCCAGGTAAAATTGATTAAATTAAAGACAAATGGGGAGGCGAGTCACGTAGTAAGAGAGGGATGCTTAACGATAATGACTCTTCCTGTAAAGGGGTGGGATACTGATTCCTGACTTCCTTAGGGTGATATAGAACTATTTAGAATATCAATCCTTAGCATATGGGTGTATTTGTTTTGCCTTTTGTCTTGATATCTGGTCTGCAGGGAGAGGTGGGGGTCTCCTCCAAGGTCGCCAAGACCTCTGGTTCTCTGTGCCGGTTTTCTTGAGGGCCTAGTCCTGTCTGACTGCCTATAATATTTCTGTCTAACTCAGCTGCCTGTAACACTGGCACACAGTAGGGGTGCACTGGCTGTTGATTTGTTTCCTTTTATTCAATCATTTTATATTAATTATGTAAATATTTAAACCATGGTATATTGACCCACTGTTACGGTTTGCGTTTGGATGTCCCCGCAAAGCCTCATGGGGTCATGGAGGGCGGACTGTTTTGGAGGTAGCTGAATCTAGAGTTTGTGATTGATTTATGGTTAAATGTTGGGATTAAAGGTGCTGGGATTAAGGCTGGGTGGTTGCTGGATCAGTCCACTGATTGAATTGCCATCGCCCCAGTCCTGGCAGTGTGGATAAAAGGGGCAGAAAGGGCTTGTTTCTCCTCCGCTCTCACTGCTTTTGGTATCTTTTGCTGCCATGAATGGCTGCCCCTCTGCCACCTCACCTTGCCTTAGAGCCAGCCAAACCTCTACACACTGTGAGCTAAATAAACCTGTCCTTTAACCTTGGGTGTCAGGTATTTTGTCTCAGCAATGAGAAAAATGTAACGAAGGCAACCATATCTGCAGCCCCAGCCGGGAGGCTGAGTGGAAGCCTCATCTGATACCAGTTCGATGCCAGCCTGGGTAACATAGCGAGATCCTGTCTCAAAAAATTCATTTTTAGAAAATTAGGTGCTTTTTTAATGGAGCTCCTGTTCTGCGCCGAGCGTTTCCCTTACTGCTTACAGTAAGGGCCGAGGGTGGGGCTGGTACAGGACGGCTGCGGGATTCACTGCTGTGCCTAGGATGACAGGGCTCCCAGAATGCCACAGAGCAGAGTCGGGATACTCCTTTCCACAGCTTGGAACCTACCAAGCAAGTCAGGCCACCTGCCACTGCCACACTGCTCTTCATTCCCTCTCCTAGGATAGACTCGAAATGCAGAAGCCTCCCATCAGCAGAGCCCCTCCTGGTGGGAGGAGAGAGCCAAGGGCTGTGTCCAGTTCCAGTCCTTCCTGGTAATCACCGGTCAGCTTCCAGGGAGAGCGCAGAGCCATCCCAGGGCCTGGAAGGGGTGCAGGCTGTCCCTCTGCAGCACTCCTTTAGCTCAGGCCTTCTGAGCTCACAGCACCCTGCCAGCTCCCGACTCTCCTACCCCATGGCCAAGCAGCAGACCCCCACCCCAGTCTCCACGTCGCTCTTCAAGGGGCATCAGCAACGCCTGGCCCCTGCCATCCTCCTCCGGACTCGTAGGAGCCCTGCCAGTACCCAGGCCGTGTAAGAGTACGCCTGAAGCATTTACGCAACACGCATGTCCTCAGACACACGCCCCGTGTCCTGGCTGGAGCAGTGTCACACCGATTTCTAATACACGAGTGATTGGGCCACACCTGAGTCCACCCTCTGAGCCTCGTTTCTTCCCCTTCTCTCCTTTCGCACACATTCACAATCTTCCTACGGGGCCAGAGCTGCCTGTTCCTTGGTACATGCTTCCCTGCAGACCCGGAGGTGACGCAGAGGGAGGCAGGGAGAACCGCCTGGGAGCTTGCGACCCGCGCGTTCGAGGGACCCCGGGGTTAGCGTAAAGGCGTCGACGAAGGAGGGGCCGTGTCTTAAAGGCTCCTGTCACGCATTTAAATACGAAAGGAAACGGTTACTTTTACAAACAACGGGGTGGTTCTGCAATCTTTATTCTTCGAAATAATTCCTAGGATTTGCGGTTAACCGCACGAGGGCCCAAAGCACTCAGGACGGCGACCCCGGCAGACCCACGATCCCCCGGGCCGCGGTCCGAAGCAGATCTCTACGGCTCGGAAGAGCGCGCCTTCAGGTAAAAGAGGCGGGGCCTGAAGACGCACGCGTGATTGGGGCGGGGCAGACGGAAGGGGCGGAGAGTCCGGCTAGAACCAGGCCTCCACCGGGGAGGGGGCGGGGATAGGGGCGGGGCTTCTCGCGGCCGGGACGGGCCGAAGCGAATGCCTGGGAGGTGGGACAGTGGTGGGCGGGGCTCCTTGAGAACAGAGGGGCGGGGCTAGTGGAGGGCGGGCATTCGCGGCGCCACCAATAAGCGGGCGAGTTCTCCTGGCCCGCGGGGAGTGGCCAGATGATAGCCGTCCACTTTTCCTCCAGTGCTCGCGGCGTCACCCACGCTCGCCACGATGTCCTTCATCCCTGTGGCCGCAGACTCGGACTTCCCCATCCAAAACCTGCCCTACGGAATTTTCTCCACCCGGGACAACGTGAGCTGCCGCCAGGCGCCGGGGCGGACTGGGGGTGGGTCGGGCACTGCGTTCCGCTGAGGACCGCGCGTGCTGAGTGCTCGCAGGCTCCAGTCCCGCCCGGCGCTGGCCACCGCGCACGTCGGTTAGCCTCCCAGCCTGTTGCGCAAGGTGGTGAGAGCAGTGCATGCAAGCGGGGTGTGCACGGCTCCCCCGTGCCCGCACAGGGTACGATCGCTGCCAGAAGGTCGAGGCTTCCCTCCCGGTTCCAGCAGGTCCCTTACGTCCCTGGCTGCCCAGCCTAGAACCGGAAAGAATCCGTGAACTCCGGTACTCAGCAACTCGCTTCTTGCCATTCAGGAGCCCTTTGGGGTCGAGAAAGGAACTTTTGGAAAGAAATCTTTTACAACGGAGGGATTAAAAGCAAGTTTACAGGAGGGTCCCTGGGTGGGAGAGCAGGTTTCCTGCCATCAGCGGTGGTGTTTCTTCCTAGATTCTGCCGCCCCAGGTGAACTCCCGATTCGGCTCTAAGCCGTGGGACCCCAGTACCTGCTTGCACATACAATGTTCAGGGAGTGCTGGCTGTCTGCATCTCCTGGCAGTTGGTTCCTTCCAGGAAAGTGGAGTCCGTTCCTCCAGCTGCCCACACTGGCCTCTGTGGCCTGCCTGCAGTGCAGGCCTTGGTCTGCTAGAGTCAGAGAGTGGTTTCATAACTGGCAGGCCTGACCAGATGTTGTAAAGGTGCAGCATATTAACGGTGCTGGGGGCACGCAGAAGGCACAGCAAACCCTACCCTTCTCCATGCAGCCCCACCCCCTGGTGGCAGGAGCCACCCCTGCTGTTCAGCAGCGCTTTGCCCTCTGTCCTTGCCTTTCGTGAGGGCACACATCAATCAGAGGGGAACCTGTGTGAAGGCATTCTTCCACCTAGGAGGGAGCTGAACTTGCTGCCCTGAGGAAATCCGGAATCAGCGCACAAGTGACACCTGCCTGCGGCTTCATTATTAGAACGTTGCAGGCAGCCAGGGGGATTTTGCGGGTAGCGCGCCTTCCCTCTGCTCTCTTCTAGAGGGCTGGAGTAGAGAATTGTTCCCTTTGGCCTTCCACAAGCCTCCAGCCGGCAGTCGTACAGGCTTCCTGGAACTCTACCCGCAGCGCCCCCTGCAGCTGGGAGTTAGAGCTTTGCTTTGGACCACTGTGTCAGCTGTGATACAAGAGCAGGCAGGGTGCATTGCTTCTCTTACAGTAGGACAAGAGGTTTCTCCCCCTGCTTCAAGTTACACGGGGCCCCAAGAGGAACACGAGATAGGGTGGTAGTGAGAGAGCAGGCTGGGTGCCCAGGGTGCCTGAGCCCCCCCGGGGCCCTTCTGGTCTAGCGCTGAAGAACATATCCTCCAGCTTAACAGGAAAGTCTCTTGAACAGTTTTTCCAGGTCTTCGGGTCACAGCCTGGCACACAAGGGTGGTCGTTGGCCACTCGAGGCTCCTAGGCCTTGTTCGCAGCTGATGGCACAGGTAGCCTTGCTGCCATTAGACCTGGGATGTGCTTAGGGGTGGCAACTCCTCCTTGCCTTCAGCCAGGTGCGCGGCACAAGGGCGGAGGGGTGGACCGGAATCTGCCCTGCCGATTGCCTGAATGAGCACTGCTGGATCCAGAGGCCCAGCCCAGCGCCCTGCCCCGGTTTCCAGAGTGGGACACTGAAGCCAGGGAGTTAGAGCTGGGAGGCATCGCCAAGCTGTCTGGGCAGCCGCGTCCAGGGAGCTGTGCAGGGGAGGGTGCAGCTCTGTGAAGCCCTGGCCCAAGGCGACGTGTGAGGAGGTGGCCGCCTTCTCTCGGCCCAGCAGGATGAGCAGGTGCTGGAGATCAGGGCTTTCTGCTCCTGAAAAACGGACTGACAAAGCTGGTGGTCAACAGA
The DNA here is from genome assembly GCA_004363535.1 of Dasyprocta punctata. Taxonomy (NCBI): domain Eukaryota; kingdom Metazoa; phylum Chordata; class Mammalia; order Rodentia; family Dasyproctidae; genus Dasyprocta; species Dasyprocta punctata. Next base: position 19,699 of record RJWM01023119.1, on the reverse strand, counting down.
GCCACGAGCCTGGCTCAGGACAGGACCCCAGAAAGTAGTCTGCAGCCTCCCTCTCCGGGAAAAGGCAGTAGGGTGGGCTCCTGAGGACCCGTTGCTCCGGCCCTCTGGGGACTGCAGCAGGCAGGCTCCTGAGCAAATCAGCCAAGGCCCGCAGGGGATTCTCCCAGTGCTGACCGTGCCGTCTTTCCCCAGCCACGGCCACGGATCGGTGTGGCCATCGGGGACCAGATCCTGGACCTCAGTGCCATTAAGCACCTCTTCACTGGACCTGTCCTCGCCAAGCAGCAGGATGTCTTCGCCGAGGTAAGACACTCTGATGTGGCTCGTCCCTGCCACCCTGCCTTCCACCTTCAGCCTCAGGGTACATGGGGCGAGGCAGGGCCATTTTCAGAGCCACCAGCTGGTGGGGGTGGGTTTGAGACACATGGGCTGGCCCCTCAGCTGGTAGGGAGGGGTCCCTTGGTGAAAAGACAGTCAACTCTGTGCCCTCCTAGGTCTGTCCCAGGCAGGGTGTAGAGGGAAACAGGAGTCCTTGTCTCCAGGTCCGTGGGACAGCAGGGTGTCGCCTGGCCTGCATGTCTGTGTGGGTGGCAATGAGCTTACCGCCTCTGACACCTTTGACAGCCCTCTCTGTGACACGTGGCAGGAACGGGGGCAATTACTGAGCGGCTTCCGTGTGCCAGGTGTGTTTCACGTCCCCTCTCCTTCATTCCTCCTGGCACGGAGATTGGCTGCGTCACTGGATGGCGAGGGACCCCCAGCATCCATCCGAAGGGAGATGCTGTGCTCCCCGCTTTTACCGCTGGAGCGTGGGATGGGGCTGGAACTCTGGCCCTCAGCCTGCACTGGTGCCAGCGGCCACGCCTCACTGGCTCCCGCACCCTCTCTCACCGCCTCTAGGAGGGCTGGGAGTCTGCTTGGGCCTCCGCACCCCTCACACTGGAGTGGCCTCGGTGGGCGAATGGCCGCCTGCAGCTGCAGCCTGGCCCTGACAGCTGCGCGCAGGCATTGGAGGGTCCGACACAGTGTCAGGAGAGGCGATGGCTTTCTCCAGAGTCATGCATAGGTGACAAAAGCGAGGGTCCCCAGCGTCTGCGTGGATGCGGAGGAGCGGCAGGGCCTCCACAGGCAGGGACCGCGGGGCTGTCCTGTGTGTGTGATCTTCTTGCTTTTGACTCCAGCCGACTCTCAACCGCTTCATGGGCCTGGGGCCGGCCGCCTGGAAGGAGGCGAGGGTGCTCCTGCAGAGCTTGCTGGCTGCCAGCCAAGCCAGGCTCCGAGATGACCCGGAGCTGCGGGGGCGGTGAGGAGCGCGTGGACCCGGCGGGGGGACGCACAGGGACACGAGGACCGAACTGTGGGCAGTATCACAGGGAGGCGAGGGCTGCCTGGACGGTAGACGGGTCCCTCTGGGTCCTGGCCTGTGGGTCAGGCTCCGCCTCCTGCGCACCGGTGGACTCTGGGGCCCTGGGCTTCCCCCGAACTCCACCCTGTTTCTGTCGCTCAGCGTCACCTTTGTCCTTGCTGGTGTCCAGAGAGGGAGTTCCTGCCAGTCCAGCCTGTCCCTGGGCCCCCAGAGAGGGCGAGCAGGGCAGAGAGGCTGGGCTCAGCCCGAGTGGGGCACAGACACAGCCTGGCTGCCTGCCACTTGCCCGGCCCTGAAGCCCCTCTGTGTTTCAGCGCGTTCACCTCGCAGGCCTCGGCGACCATGCACCTGCCGGCCACCATCGGTGAGTGCCCTGTCCGGCCGGGTGGGGGAGACGCTGGCCCCTGACCCAGGCCAGTCCCAGTACCAGGCTGCGCTGGCTCGGCTGCTCAGGTCTGGCCAGCTGTGTGGCTTCCTGTCCTGACTGGGCACTGTCCCTGAGATGCTGTGGGCAGCTCCAAGAAAGGAGGCGGGGCTGTGCGGCGTCCCCACCCCAGCAGGCATCGGGAGGGGGAGGGTGCGGCTCCTGTAGTCAGAGCCAATCACAGCCCGGCCTACCGAGGCAGCAGTGGCGGGACAGGGCCTTGGTGAGGGCTGGCTGGGCACCTGGGTGCTGAGGTCCTGGTGGCCCTGCCCTCAGGAAAGAGCATGGGGCTCTGGACCAGCTTTCAGCTGGGCTACGTCCTGTCCTCTGGGCTGCGGCGTGGCCGAGGCTGGGTGGGGGTGAGGACCCTGGCCACCTGTGTCCTGTCGTGCGGACAGCGGGCTGTGCTTGCTTGGGAAACGGTGGTCCTTGCAGGATTCCCTGTCATTGCCGGTGGGCTGCTGGGGCTGGTTCCTGTTATTTTTTTGCATCCTGGATGCATTCTGCGCTGCGATGCTGGAGGCAGGAACAACAAGGGCTCCATTGGTCCCCAGGGCCCCTGGGGTTTGCTGCTTCCCCTCGCCCTTCCCACTTCCCCTCTAGCCAGCCTAGTGTGGTCGGGGCCTCAGCCTCTTGAGGAGGGAGACAGCAGATCCGGGCAGTTCCGGCGGGGCCGCAGAGACCTGCAGGCACGGACCTGGCACTGTCCGGATGGGGCCTGCCCAGGCGGGCTTGCAGGACTACGGGCCGCCTCTGGGAGTTGGAGGCTGCGTGGAGGAGAGGGCCACGTAGACTGTCTGGATTTGGATCTGGTCTGGGCCAGACACAGCTTGGGCAGACAAGGTGAAGGGTTCCTGCTGGTGCTGGCCGGGGCAAGCAGGAGACCGTGTGGGCCTCCCGTGTCAGACTCCGGGGCTGACCAGGGAGTGCTGGCCCCTTATTTCTCGTGTCTTCCTCAGTCGGGGGTTCTCAGCCAAATCTGAACTGAGGCCGTCCGTGTCACGTTTGGGATGAGCTTTGGGATGCACCAGCTTGGAGGTGCCCCTTCTCCCCATCGGGTCGCTCACGTGCTCTCCTTGCTCCTGTCCCCAGGAGACTACACGGACTTCTACTCCTCCCGGCAGCACGCCACCAACATTGGGATCATGTTCAGGGGCAAAGAGAATGCGCTGATGCCCAACTGGTATGTCCCAACCCGAGCGTGCGGGTGCGATCGAGCGAGGTCTTCTGCCCGTTTCGCATGTACCCGTCCGTGGGGTGCATGTGCACGTGGTAGGCTGGCCAGTGCGGATCCGTCTGTTTCCCAGGTGCTGCCGAGTTCTGCTCAGGTGTAAGCCACCTGGGGAGGAAACCAGAAGTGATGGGAGGTGGTAGGGATGTTGCAGTGTCTGACGGCCGGCATTTTCCTGGGTCCCTTCCGGGGACCCCTGCATGCACTGCTAGTTCAGCACGCTGCTCTGCTCTTACCAGCTGGAAAGAGAAAAGTCACAAAAGTTAACCCTCTGCTGCAGAGCATGCAAATACGTCCACCTACTCTGGGCTGAGCACCCCCCCTGAAAATCTGAAATCCAAAATGCTTCAAAATCTGAAACGTTTTAAACTACTGGCATGATGTCACAAGTGGCACTTTCTGGTGGCTCCAGGTACACAAACTGTATTTCTTGCACACAGTTATTAAAAATATTCTGTAACATTATCTTCAGGGATATATGTGGTGTACATGAAACAAATGAATTTTGTGTTTATACTTGGGTCCTGCTCCCGAACTATCTCGTTATATACATGCAAATATTCCAGGATCTGAAAAAAATCAGACTTGGGAGCACCCTAGGTCCTAAGCATTCAGAAAAAGGAACACTCGGCTTGTGTGTTGTCTTTGTACTTTGCAGTCTCTCTGGATGTGGAAGTTCTACATTTTTACAAAGTGAAACATGTACTCACTTTCTTTATGGCATTTACTTTAATGCCTTGCTTAGGAAGGCTTTTTCTATCCCAAGAAATCAAAATACTGCTCATATTTTCCCTAGTATTGGCAGTACCTCTTCTGTGTACGTGTAGATCTTTAGCCCGTCTGGCATTCCCTTTCACAAGGGAGGTAAGGTGTGGGTCTATCGGGGACCTGGCCTAGATCCCCAATCTCCCAAATGAGTGTACGGCGAAGGCTTAAATAAATGAGACAAGTGGTATGATTTCAGGGCTCCAGAAGAATCAAAACCCTCTGCAGAGTTCAAGACTCTGGGGGCTAAGACAAGGAATGTCTCTGGGTGACCCATATTTATTTAGTTTTCAAGCAAGGAAGGGTTAGAGTGGAAATCGCAGGAAGCTGAACAGACCTTGGAAGTGGTTCAAGGACTTTTCCAAGTAACAAATTATGTTAATTTAGGAAAAGTATCTTAGGAGAAGATCAGGAGTGGAATGCCTGCAGCTACAGTCTTTATTTAGTTAAGTGGAGTTGGAGCCAGGTGTCCTAGCTGACCTAGCTTGCCCTTTGAGGCGTCTCCGTTCTCGGTTCGGCCGTGCCCCAGCCATGCCACAGCCCTGCACGTGTGTTCAATTCCCGGTTCCAGCGGCTCCCAACGTAGGTCTGTGTCAGTGTCCTCCAGCTGCCATGACAAAGGCCCGGAGCAGGGCAGCTCATGACGGCACAGATTTACCCTCTGGTGTCCAGAGTCCGGGATCGCGGCGTGGGCAGCACCGTGCTCGTCTGAAGGCTCGGTGGGACTGTCCAACCTGGGCACGTCCCTGGGGCTGCACTCTTCACTGCCAGGTCCTCTTCTGTCCACTGTGCTGATGTGGGGTCCAGCCAGATCTCATCTCAAGACCCGTAGAGCAGTTGCAGCCACTAAGGCCCTTCCCATGCGTTCAGGGGATTAGGAGGTGGCCATCCCTCTGGGGGGGCCTGGCGTCCCCCACTTTCCAAGGCTCTTGCCTGTTTCTCTCTCCCATTGGCCCTGTCTTCTGGGGCGGGGTCCTCGAGGTGCTGTGTCGCTGCCCAGCCATAGCCCGCACTGTTGCAGTTGCTGTGTAGTGTTTGGGTGGGGCCGGGGTCCTCCCCGTTCCCTCTCCTGGGCCCTCTGTGCTGTGTGCAGGTGGGGGCAGGGGAGCGGCAGAGCTCCGTGGTCACAGCAGCCTGCGCGTGGATTTCAGGGCCGCCTTTCCCCACTGCTGACCGCAGAGCCCCGCACGCTTCTGAGGTTTGAACCCGGTTTCTTGCCAAAGTCGGCTTCATACCGCGTGGCTGCCTTGAGGCTCTGTAGCCTCTCTTCCTTCCCCAGGCTGAGCTTACCTGTGGGCTACCACGGCCGCGCCTCCTCCATCGTGGTGTCCGGCACGCCGATCCGCAGGCCCATGGGCCAGATGAGGCCTGATAACTGTGAGTGAGCCGGAAGCCCAGCTGGCCGCGCCCACCCCTGCTCGGCCCTGTGTCGGGGGCCCATGCTCACGGCAGCCCCCTTCTCTGGCCTTGTTCCAGCCAAGCCTGCCGTGTACGGGCCCTGCAAGCTCCTGGACATGGAGCTGGAGATGGTGAGCCCGCGGTGCTGCCTGGCCCCCAGGCCTCTGCGGCTTGCGCGTGCCCCTTCCCCCACGCGTGGTGCTGTGTCCCCCGCCGCCCCGGCCGTCAGAGTGCGGTCCGGCCGCCGCAGTGCGGGCCCACGTCTGTGGGTGCACCTGCCGGCACAGCTGATCTGTGTCCCCAGCAGTAATTTTCGCAGAGCCTTCCTGGCCCTTGGTGCCCGGCAGTGACGGCAAAGCCGCACGCGCTGTCTCCCACCTCAGCGCTCGGTCTGCCACTGCGTGTTCACTGTGTGTCGCGTGCCGTTTTCACGTGGTCCTGCTGTCTCTGGCGGCCCCCGCGCAGGCCCCAGGAGCTCAGGGAGGCGGCGCGGGTTGCCGCTCAGAGCAGCCTCACTCAGGCGGGAGTGCCAGGGCCGTGGGGTCTCCAGACAGAGGCACAGACCTGTCACCGCAGCCATGGAGGCCGAGGCAGGAGCAGTTGCAATTCAGGGCCAGCCTGGGCAATTGAGAGAAACCTTGTCTCAAAGGAAAATTGAAGAGGGCTGGGGGTGTGACTCCACAGCAGATTCCCCGAGTCCCACCCCGCTGCAGGGGAGCCGGGAGCGTCTAAATGAGGCTATACGTAATTATTAGTCAGCTCACAAAGCTGCTGTGACCAGACGCTACAGGAGCTTCGTGGCGTGTGTCCCCGGCACATGGGCTCCGCGTCTGCCGGTGCGGTGTTCGGGTGGTGACTGCCATGAGGGACACAGCCGACCTCAGTGGCCTGCGCAGGGCCGGCCCGAGTGGCCCAGAGCTGAGGTCCTTGGGGGCCGCACTTGGCTTTGTATCTGGAGCTCTCCATAGATCTATGTGCGGCTGCACAAATAGCTGAGAGCCGGGTCCCCTTCCTGTGGCTCCTGGGACTTGGTCCTGCGCGGTGGCGCTGCCATGGGCAGCCAGGCACCCCCCGGGCGTGGTGGCCCCACCACCCGGCTCCCCACACTGCAGGGAGAGAGACTTGGGGCCGCGGGACCTGGGCCGTCTCCGACGCTGGTGAGCCGCCCAGACGGCTGTGGTGGGGATCTGGCTTGGGCTCCCGGGGTTCACTGCTGCAGGTCCCCTGAGCCTGGGGCGCCCCCAGCGGGAGTGGCCGAGGCCAGGGCTCCCTCCGGTGTGGGCCGCGGCAGACAGGAAAGGCGAGGCAGGGCTGTGGCGCTGAGGCCCACGGCGCAGTGTGGACTCGGAAGAGCTGGAGTCCTCACCGCCGGGTCCCCTGGGCCTTGTGTCTTTTCATCTTGGTAGAAATCTGCAGTGTTTAATTAAAACCGGCTTCAGTCTTGCAAAGAGCCTTGCGGACTGTGCTGCGGACAGGGACTCGCCGAGCTTCCCTTGTGGGGGCAGCAAGCTGGGCCCCTGCGGCTCCATGAGAGGAACCGATAGTCCGGCTTTTCCCAGTCCTCACCGGGCCGAGAGGCGGGGTGAGAGGAAAGGGCAGAGAGGCCGGATCTGCAGCCGGCAGCCCGGGGCCCTGGCAACACGGCAGCCCGTGCCCGTGGCACGCTGGCCCAGCCGGTCCGGAGGCCTGGGCATGGGCCTCGGGCCGTGGGGCTCTGACGGCCTCTCCGCCCTCAGGCTTTCTTCGTAGGCCCCGGGAACCGGTTGGGAGAGCCCATCCTCATTTCTGAGGCCCACGAACACATCTTCGGAGTGGTGCTCATGAACGACTGGAGCGGTAATCGTGGTGCCAGGCCCCGCCCGGGGCAGGGTGCGGGCTTCTGCTCTGCTGCTGGGTGGCGGCGTGGCCATGGGTTCGAGCCCTGGCTCTGAGCCCTCGGGACAGTGGCTTCCCCGGGTTGAACGCGGCGCGGCTCCCTGGGATTGGTCGAGCACTTGTGCCGCGCCAGGCTGTGGGGGTCGCACCCCGCAGGGCCTCTGCCTCCCGCCAGGGCCTGCCAGCTGCTCGCGGTGCTGAGTCCCACTTCCCAGACAAAGACCTGGGCGCGCAGGGCTGCACCCCAGCGCTGAGCTCAGACTCGCAGCCTCCGCCCTCTGCCTCCTGTGGGAGGGCACAGTCCACCCCGCCCCTCCGGCGGGTGTCCTTGCCGTTGTCCGCTGACCTCTCCTTGCTGCCCACGCTCTTGCCCTCGGCCGGGTGGCCCAGGAGGCCGGCCAGGCTCTGTCCCCGGGCCAAGGCTGAGCCAGCCCTCCTGTCCCAGCCCGGGACATCCAGCAGTGGGAGTACGTGCCTCTGGGGCCGTTCCTCGGGAAGAGCTTTGCCACCACCATCTCCCCGTGGGTGGTGCCCATGGACGCCCTCGCGCCCTTCACCGTGCCCAACCCCAAGCAGGTAGGTGGCCCCGGGGGTCCTGGTCCCGGGGCTCCAGGTGGCTGTGGTGCAGACGTGGCCTCTGCGGACTCCTGCCCCCGGCGTGGCTCTTCGGGTCTGCTTCTGGGGGTGGGCCGTGTTGCCTTTGGAACGCAGTTGGTGGGAGAGGTTCTGGCTGCCCCGTGGCCCGACTGTCCAGGCTGCCACAGATAGCGTCCCCCACAGCCCAACTCCCGGTCGTGATGGGGGCGGCCCGCGGGGCCCCACCTGCCCCAGCCGCAGTCTGCCCCACAGCCAGTGGTTTGCGAGCTGCTGGTGACCTCAGCCGGGACCTTGCAGCCCTCACGCCCTGGCCAGTGACGCGTGTCCTGGGCCCAGCCGGGCCTCTCCTGAGGCTCCTGCCCGCACCCGCAGGCTTGCTGCGCTCGGACCTGTGTGGGCGCACGCCGAGCCCGCCCGGCCCCCCAGAGTCATCCCTCCCAGAGCCGTCCCCAGGCCTGCGCAGGACGCCTGGGTGGCATGGACCTGGGTCTCTCCCTGCACACCCGCCTGCTTCGCTGGCCCCTTTGTTTATGACGAGAAACACGTCCAGCCGTTCAGACCCCCACCCACGGTCTGCGTCCCTACTGCCCCTCACTGCGGGAAAACACCGCCTTTGCCCTGGTGCAGCTTCTGGCTGGCGCCCTCCCTCCTGGCCCTGTGCTGCTGGGGCCTTCCCGGGGCTCCGCCTCACCCGCCACCACCCAGGCTTCACTCCCGCCCCTGCCTCCTGGGCCCTCCCCCACCCTCTGCCCACTGGCTTCTGGGACACCTCTGTGTGACCCTCGCCCTGCCGATGCCCCTCCCTCAGCTTCCCTCCTTGGAGCCTGGCACTTAAGACCACCCTGGTGAGGACACTGTGTCCAGGACTCGCAGCCACGTGGGCCCCGTCCCAGGGTTTGGTGCTGCTAGGGGCAGCCTGGCAGCCTCAGCGTGCCAGTGACCACTCTGTGGGCTCTGCCCCCAGGACCCCAGGCCTCTGCCGTATCTCTGCCACGACCAGCCCTACACATTTGACATCAGCCTGTCTGTTGCCCTGAAAGGTAGGCGGGCGGGCGTGCCCGGTCACGGGGCAAGCGCACGTCCGAGGGCTGTGCCCTGCTGGCTCCTGAGCTCTCGGGGGCCCCGCCACGCCCTGCAGACGTGCAGCTCTCAAAGGGGCTCCCTGTGCTGGGGGAGCCCTGCCCTGTCACTGAGCTCCCCACTGTTTGGGTCGAAGGCCAGGGTCAGGGACCCCACCCGTGCCCCCTCCAGGGTCTGCCTGTTCACTGCTCATCTTCCTCCAGCGCCCGCCCGGGTGCACAGCGAATCTCATCAGGTGCCTGGCTCAGCCCTTAGGGCCATAGCCCTGTCCTGGGCCAGCCCTGGGGGCTGGGACAGGTCAGCGGGACCACAGTGGGGACAGCCCTGCAGGCCACGCTCGTGCCCAGTGAGGTGGCGTGGGCATGGTGCCCAGTTGTCCGTCTGCGCCCACGCCTGTCGTCCGTGCAGTGGGACAGCAGTGGCCTTGGCCTTGTGCGGGGGCTCCGGCTCCACCGCTGTGAGCCTGCTGTGCCCTGAGCTCTCAGTGAGGTCCTTTGGATGACCGGAAGCTGAGGCTCACGGCCTCTCGCGTGGGGATCGGGTCTTCATCAGTGCGGCCTCTCTCGCCCGCAGGGGAAGGGATGAGCCGGGCGGCCACCATCTGCAGGACCAACTTCAAGGTGAGCATTGACACCGCGGCCGCATCTCACAGCAGGGGAGCGGAGGGGCCCGGGCGGCCCTGCAGGGGCAGGCGTCACTTCCGGGGGACCCCCGAGGCCTCTGGGGAGAACGGGGCGGGGCGAGGGCAGGGAGCGAGGCCCTGCACACTGCCCCCACCTGTACCCGTGTCCCAGCACATGTACTGGACGATGCTGCAGCAGCTTGCCCACCACTCTGTCAACGGCTGCAACCTTCGGCCAGGCGACCTCCTGGCTTCCGGGACCATCAGCGGGCCGGTGAGTGCCGGCCGTGGAGGGCGGGCTGCCCCTGCGGAGATCCCAGTTCCTCCCCCGCCCCAGTGTGGAGTGAGCCCGGCGCTCTGGGCTCTGTCCCCAAGGCGCCTGCACAGCGGGGGCGTGGTCATCACCTGTCACTCCGCTCCCCCAGGGCAGGGTGGCCTCTCCACTGTGGCCCTTTCCAGTGCCCCATGCCCTGTGAGCTTCGGTCAGACAGAGGTTTCGGGGTGACACCATGGGGTGTGCATGCTGGTCCCTCCTGGCGGGTCTCAGCACCCTGGACATCCAGGCTTCTGAGGCTGCCCAGTCCCCACCCTTGCCCAGGTGCCCCTGAGCACCGTCCCCCCGGGCCAGACCCCACAGCTGCGTCCTGAGCCCGACCCTGTTTCCTGTCTGTGTCACCCAGGAGCCCGAGAGCTTCGGCAGCATGCTGGAGCTGTCCTGGAAGGGGACAAGGCCCATGGAGCTGGGGCAGGGGCAGACCAGGACTTTCCTGCTGGACGGCGACGAGGTCATCATCACAGGTGCGGGTGCCACAGCTTGTCCTGTCCTTGCCCGTGGCCTAGGCCAGCCCTGGGGGCCTCAGCCCTGGGGACGTCACGTGAGTCCAGCAGACCGGAAAAACACAGCAGGCTGCTCAGTCCCTGCTCTCCTGGGCAGAGCCGACCCCTTGCCTGGCTCGGGAGCCATCCAGAGAGGCAGGGTGCCTCCGGCCCTCGGGGAGCCATGGCCCTTCATGTGTTACCCGAGGAAGGGCCACCCATGCTCCCGAGGGTCTGCAGGCCAGCCAAGTCCTGCAGGGACAGGTTCCAGTGCAGAAGGCTGTGTGTCTGCCCCTGGCGTAGGTGGGGTGGCGGGGTGTACCTGCAGAAATGGGCTCCCCGCAGGCAGCTGATCTGCGAACGCAGTTCCTCCAGGCATGGTGGTATTGCATCGTAAGCTTTAAACGGCAGCATCCTGGTCAGGGCCCTCGCGGTCACTGCCGTGTCCTTTGGACCTGGCCTCTGGAGGGCCCTGCTGTCCCCAGCACCGCAGGCTCCTTGCTCACTTGCCTGAGCCTCGGGCTGGGGAGGTGGAGGTCTGAGGACCCCAGGTCACAGGCCCAGTAGGTGGAGCAGCCAGGCTGCCTGGCTGCCGGACAGACGGACAGACGTCGGGCCCAAAACCAGATTCCTGGGGCCCTGACCGCAGGGGGTGCCCCCGCCTGTAGCATCCTGTCACGGGAGTGCATCACGTGGCAGCGTGGCTGACCCCGTCCTCCTCCGTTCCAGGGCACTGCCAGGGAGATGGCTACCGCGTGGGCTTCGGCCCGTGCACCGGGAAGGTGCTGCCCGCGCTCCTGCCAGCCTGAGGCCCTGCGGGGCCAGGCCTCCCGCCGCGGCCGCCGCCTGCTGCTCCTGGAGCGAATAAAGCTTCTGCACTGTGTCCCGCGCTCTGCGGCTGAGTGCTGCGCGGCTTCCTCAGCCAGGGCCAGCGCGTGTGCGTGTGCGTATGTGTATATGCGTGTGCGTGTGTGCAGTCCGGGGGCCCAGCCTGTCTCGTGTCTCCAGGGAGCCCACCAGCCTTAGGCCCAGGAGAGCTGCGCGGCTGCGGAGGACGGTCTGCCGGCAGCTCCTGTCTTCCCTGAGGAGGCGCCCTTGAGACCCTCACCCGATCAGACCAGGCCCACCACGTCCTGGAACAGTTTCACCCAGTCACTGATTCCAGCTGTGTTGACGTCCTCTTCCACAGGGGCCTCTAGGGTGACATCTGGCCTCATCTGGGTACCTCGAGCTGGGTGTCACCATGCTGCACCCTTGGGCCCCAGGTGGCCCTCCCCATCAGGCCCACCTGTAGCCTGAGGCCCAGGCTGTGCCCCGTGACTGTCCAGGTCCTGAGGCACCCACACCAGGGCCCAAGGGTGAAGGGCTCAGGAGCACACCTTGGCCTGAGCCCTGTCCTCGCGGGGTGTGTGATCTCCGGGAGTGTGGACAGGGAGAGCTGGGCGATGACATTCCCTAGTGCCGGGGTGTGCGTGGGGTTGTTGGTGGCGTGGGCAGAGCTGAGGAGAAGGGGCTGGCTGGACGGAGGCCAGCGGCAGAGGGGCCCGCGAGCGAAAGCCCTGGGAGGGTGTGTGTGCGCCCTCCGGTGTTCCTCGTCCAGCCCCAGCCGAAGCCCAGCTGCAGCGGCTCCATGGGCCCTGGAGGGCTTTCCCCGGCTCTGCGGTGCTCAGCATGGCTTCTTTAGCCTCAGGGTCACTTCCTGGTGAGAACGGAGGCTGGCCCAGCCAGTGCACCACACTCCAGGCCAGCAACAAGAGCACAAAGGGGCGGTGGGGATTAAAAATTCTGGGCTGGGTTCAACAGTTGTGCGAATGACGTTGCACGCCCACATTTGAGAACACTGCGCTGGAAAATGCTTTCTGCCGCGCCCCTCACTGTACCCGAGGGAGCTCACGCGTGTCCCCCAGGAGGCCAGAGCACCGATGCGTACACACTCCCTGCCGTGCCCTCCATCCTGACAGCCTGGACCCTCGAGAGCTGCAGGTGTGGGAGGAGGTGGCGGCAGTGGGGCCCGGTGCTGTGCTGGGGCAGAGGCTCGGGCTGCTCCTTGACCCCGTGGAGGAAGCCGCACATGTGCCGCACGCGTCTCCCGGGCGGGTTCTGGACAGGCCCAGCGCAGCAGCAGCTCCGTGCCACGTGGGCTCACAGCTCAGAAGACCCCGTGCTAGCGAGGTGTCTGCAGAGCGCGGTGCACGTGGGCTCCTGGCTGTCCCAGCAACAGGGTCCGGTGCTGCCCAACCGAGAGAGGACGAGAGGCCCTGGGGCACGGGTGAGCCAGGGCAGGTGTAACCCCGAGACGTTCCGGCCACCGCGGTGCCCACAGCAGTGAGGCGGGCAGGGCGGCAGCCCGTGGGGCACGACTTCCCCCTCGGGGGCAGCATTCCCGCCGCTGCTGGGTGTGCCGCCTGCCAGGGCCTGGACCCAGGAGAAGGGCCCCGTGTGGCTCTGTCCCCGGGGCAGGCGCAGGTTAATGGCCCTCTCTGGTCCCAGGGTGGGCCCTTGGGACGCACTCGCCGCCCTGCCTGCCCCTTGGTGCCCCGTGCTGCCCCGGCCCTGTCGTGGTGTCAGAGTGGAGGCCACGTGCTGGGTTGTGGTTTTTCTGGCTGGGGACATGGAGCAGGAGGCCAGAGGTCGAGCCCACCTCCACCTGCAGGCGCCCTCCTGCTGCCCGTGGAATGGGTGGGTGACTGGGGGGGAACCGGCCAGTGCCCCCTTTAGAGGGATGCGCCAGGCCTGACCGCCTCTCGTCTCGCTTCACCCCGCTCCTCACCCTACGCAGGGACCAGATTCCCACTGCAGGAACGTGGGGGTCACTTCAAACCGGGCGCACCCCTCGGTTGCCACACAGCTGCTGCGGGGCCCTGGCTCATCATACATTGCCTCCGTCCCCACCGCAGGCGACCCGGCGACGTCCAGGGCCCAGGGAGGCTGCTCCGGGCCTGGCCTGCAGGAGGCACTGCTGACTTCGTATCATTTATTTTTAAACAGACACAAAGCTGTACATATGTGTGGGTACCACGTGCTGTGTGGCTGTGTTCACACTGTATAGTATTGAAGCCTGGGGAAACACTGCTATCTCAAACACTGATCTCTTGAGTAAAAACATTCCAAACCCTCTCTTCCAGCTCCTTCGGATCCACAGCCCCTCCTCCGGTCTCTCTGCGCTGCTCAGCCAGGGGAAGCCTGGCCCACGCCCGGTTTTCAGGAGGTGCCTGCTTTAGGTTCCGCACTTGAGGAGATCACATGGCGCTTGTCCCTCTGTCTGGCTGATTTTGCGCAGCCTGACTACCTCCTGGTCCCCGCTGCCGCACGCCCGGACGGGGCGCGTTCCACTCCAGTGTCTTCACGGCCCCGCGTCGCTCTCCACAGTGGCCGCACCGATTTCCGTCCCTGCCTGCGGCGGCCACGGCTCCTTTCCTGCACTGCTGGAGGCTCAGTGGGCTCGGAGCCCCTCAGGGACCGAGGAGAAAAGCGCCCTGTTAAATCTGAAGCCGGACGGCCTGGGCCACCTGGGGTCCTCACACTGAGCCTGCAGGCAGACGTGGGGCTCACGTACTGCCGGGGGCTCGGCAATGCCCGGGGTAACGGGGCTGTTGTGACACCATGGCTGCGATAGGGGGATGAAGCCTGGCTCCCAGGGGGTACTGGGGCCGCTGCCACCCGGGTGACCCGTGTTCCCGTTCTCCAAGAGATTCCTCTGTGGCCCTGAGAGGCTGAGCCCCTGACCTTGGACCACAGCGCAGGTGCCCCCAAGCACCCGCCCCCCGGGAGTGCTGATGTGCTTCCAGGGAGGCCACTTCACGTCCCTTGGGGTGGGGAGACTGGTCACTCGGTACAGAGCACCAAGGACTCGGGCCCTCCGTGAGGGCAGACGGGGGTCACACCGCCAGCCGAGATGCCCCACCGCCAGCAGCTGCCCAGGCGGGGGCACGGGCTGACCCGGTGGCCAGTTTCACATTCGCCATCTCCCTGTCACCTCAGCACAGCCACACTGATTTGAGTTCCAGGGAGTACAAGAAACATGGCATCACCCAGACAGCACAGCGGCTGACGGACCTCACAGGTCCCTGACCTGGGGGCCATCTTTGTCCCCAGTTTTCAGCACAACTTATGCATGGCAAGGGGCGGGCTGGGCTGACCCTGCCCTTCAGCTTCTGCTGGTTTGGGCTGCACGGCTGGGCCCGGGGCTGCGGCAGGAGGAGGGAGGCCGCCCTCACTCGCTCCCAGGGGGCTGCAGCCAAGAAGGAGGGGTGACTGCCTCCCCCACTGCCGCGGCAGCACCGCCCTGCCCCCAGCTTCACACCGTGACCGTCCCCTGGCAAGTCACCGGCCCTGCTGCTGCGTCCTTTAACCTTGGTCAGCTTTGCTGACGTCCCCCCATTAGACGCTCTCCAGCCCTGCTTTCCCGCGAGGACGACCGTCAGGGACAGCAACGTGCAGCTGCGAGCCGGTGGACGAGGCTGCCCGCCCCCCGGCCAGCGCCCTGGCCGTGGCCATGGCTGGGCTCCAGGGGAATGTGCTCTGGGGACTCTGTGTAGCACCTCTCCATGACGGGGCCACCAGGGCCACGCAGATAGCTGCGGTCACAAGGCAGGACGGGTCCCCAGCAGCCAGACCAAGAAGCACAGTCACCCCCACAGACCAGCTGGGCTTGGGGCCACTCTCCACCGGGCGTCAGGGATCCAGCTGGTCTCCGGGGTCTGGGGTCAACCGAGGAACTGCGGGAGGCACCGGAGACCACCGCGTCGCCCCTCAGCAGCAGACAGCGCGGTGGCAGCGTGCACGTCCGCTGTCTGTCCCTCGCGCAGGCGGCCTCAGACCGGTGTGCGCTGGGGCGGGAGGAGGAAGGGGTGCGTGCGGGGCGCCAGTGTCTTGTCTTTGTGAGGGGCTCGAGGGGGAAGATGGAAGGACCCAAGGGTTTAACACATTAGGTGCCACGTTTGGGGTCCCGTGAGACTGCTACCCTCTTTCCCCCAGAATAAGACCTAGCCAGAAAGTAGCAACCGTCCTCAAAAATCAGAGATCAGAAACGCTGGCCCCACGCGCCCACGCTGGCCCTCCTGCCCCCACGGTGCTCTTGCTCGGTGGCTGTAAAGAAGAGGAGGCCGGGATGAGCTGAGGCGGGCCGGCGTTTCTGGTCTTTGGTTTTCGAGGCTGACTATTTTCCGGCTAGGTCTTGTTTTCGGGAAACCACAGTACGTGTGAAGCCTTGAGCGACGTGGGAACCAGCCGTGGCGCTGGGAGCCTGAGGCGAAGGTGTACAGCTGACTGACGGCATCCAGAAAACACAGCTCGCGCACAGACAGGACTAGCGGGAAGACGCGCGCGAGGTGCGGCCCGCCGGTCAGCTGCAGGCTGCTTGGGAGTGGTTTTACAGTTCCCGTCCTCTCTAAGTGTTGCTGTGCCCCCTGCCACCAAAGGAGGCGGCAGACAAGGTGGGAAATACTAGTACATCTAGGTGTGAAGAGTAGCTGGGGCCGAGAGAGCCTGCTGGGAGTGTGCTTGAGATCGAAGATCCGGTCCTGTGGATCGGGGTGGGCAGGGTTCTGGGCTCGACAGGTTCCCAGGGTCCCCGAGGGCGGCTCCGGACCCAGGGCACCCTGCTCTCAGAGACTCCAGGGCGCTAAAGAGCCTGCACGAGCTGCCCAGAGTGGCCCATGAGCACCTCTGAGGTAGGTTCCCAGGGCAGCTGCCCGGCTGCAGGCAACGCCAGGACTCTACCAGGCGTCGCGGCCACTGTCTCCGCCGCTGCCCTCTGTGTCCATACAGTGTGGGGGGACACCCAGGAGCTGGGGTCTGCCTGCGCACTGGTAGCCTTGTCTGCCCTAGGGGTTACCTGGAGATGACAGTGCTTTGGAACTCCATCTCCTGAGTGGCCGGGGCGGGGGCTGGGGACCATGGCCAGGGAGCAGATGGAGAAGACCAGGGTCCCCATTTCTCCAGGTGGGACGCAGGCCGCACCTCGGGAAGGCGTGCTTGGAGGGAGGGACTCTGCCAGCGTGGTATGACAGTGGGTATGGAGACAGTGCAGTACAAGCTGGGGACACCGCGTGCCTCAGGGTCAGGCGCTGGGAGGTCGCTGCGAGGATCCTCTGACCAAGGGTCCTCCCCGCTTCGCCAGGAAGGCAGAGCCAGCCAGGACCCTCGCCCCTACCGAGGACGCAGTCATCACGTGAGGTAGGTGCTCCTCTCCCATTTCACAGGAAGCTGACCTATGTGGGGATCACACAAGACGACAGGGAAGCGGGGGTGCAGGAGCAGGGTGCTGGTCCCGAGCTCCTGCTGCAGGGTCCCGGTGCCGCTGAGGGAGGAGGAGCAGGAGGACGTGTTCCTTGCCCTACGTCGACATTTAAAGCCCTCCCGTTCTTTCAGTCATGTGAGGAAAACGTACCCCAAAAACCCCAGCACAAAACGCAGTGCAGCTTTCCCTCCCAACCCTACAGCGAGGAGACAGAGGCACCGAGGGCAAAGTGACACTTGCAGGTCACGCTGCTCCGAGGAACCAGGGCCATGGAGCCCAGGTCTCCACTCAGACCTGTGCCCCCCAGGGTTTCGGGGTGAAGTGGTTTTCTGGGCGGGGAAGCTAAGTGTAGTCAGGAGGCCCCAGGAGCCCAGCCCGAGTTCCTGCTCTCCCTACGCACACCACGTGAATTCAGCTAAAAAATGCATGTAGAAAACGCTGGAAGAAATATATCAAAACTGGTGGATTCTGGGAGGTGAGGTTATAAGAGCTATTTTCCTCCTATTTATCCGCATTTCCCCAAGCTTCTAAAATGCACATTTCACTTCTGACAGGAAAATGTATCCCTTCTGAGTCTTGGTTTTAAAAAATACCGCTTTGAAGAGGCCAGTGCACCTCTGTTAGTTTTCAGTGGGGGGTGCCCCGGGCCTGTCCCCTCTGCTCCATGCCTGCCCCGGGGGGTGGCACGGCCTGGGCGTCTGCAGGACCGGTGTGCTGTGCTGCATTCTAAGGACAGAGTTCCTGCCGCGTGAGCCATGCCGGTCTGGACTCGGATCCCAAAGGCACACAGGAGCTGGCACAGGGCCCACCCCCCAGGGTCCCAGGGGTGCCAGCCAAGTCTGGGACCAGTGCCGTTGTCCCCAGCCCACACCCCAGCACCAGGGCACCCCGCGTGTGACAGCCGGCAGTGCTGAGGTGAGCCCGTGCCATCCCTGGCCCCGAGAGCCGCGAGCTGGAGATGGGTGTGGGGACACCAGGGCCTCGGCCCCACCCCCACCTCGCAGCCTCAGTCGTCCAGGTGCTGCTCCTCCCAGGTGGACGTGGGGATGGCACTGTAGGGGTCCATGATGACCTTGGCGCAGCGGATGATCATCACGACCAGGAAGAGGCAGAGGAAGACGAAGCAGGCCAGGGTCAGGCCCTTGTCCACGTCGACGTAGGCGGGCTCGGGCGTGGGCTCGTCCATCGCGCGGCAGCGGCTGCAGGCTTCTCCTCGGGCTCAGGCTGGCCGGGTACCATCTTCCACTCCTGTGGGAGCCACAGCAGCAGATGGCGTCACAGCCACGTACCCACTCCCTGGGGTGACAGCTTCCACTTAGGCCCCCACACGGGAGCAGGGGCTTCCCTCCCAGGGCCCACAGCACCGCCCGCAGCCTGGGCTCACAGGGGACTGGGGCAGCGATGGGAGGCACGACGGGGCGCCCAGAGGTGTGGCCTCGCCTCGAGGAGGAGGACAAGGCCCTGTTGCGCTCAGCTGTGCTTTCCAGGCCCACCGGGTCGTAGGCGGAGCCCAGCATGCAGGCGGTCCGAAGGGGAGCGGCTGTCCAGCCGGCTGGGGACTGAGCAGCTGCAGCCCCTCCCCTCCTGAGCTCCTGCAGGGGTGAGGGGAGGTCAGCGGGGACCATCGGCAGCCCCGCTCTGCCCACTGTGACCACCGTCACCCCTGGCTCTCATTCATCTTGGAGGACTCAGTGACTTGGCTTTCGGGACGGGGAGGGGGGCTGGTAGTACAATCTGCCTTGCCTGCCGAGAGCCAGCACAGCCACAGGCCTTGGGGACAGGGAGAGTCCCCACGTGGTCACCCCATCCTCGTGGAGTCTGTGCTGTACTGTGTGTCACATTCAGTTTACTGTGGCAACCTCACAACAGCCCAGGAAACAATTAGCCAGGCATCCATGAAGGTGTAAACCGAGTCTCGGAGCAGGGAAGTGACTAACCCAGATCACAAACCTGGGTCTCTGGTGGAAGGCAAAATGGGGACCCCCTCTCCCAGCTTAGCTACAGCCCCTGCATAGACCCTGGGCCAGCTGGGCCTGACACACCTGCAACCACAGACAACTGCACGTCCCCTCTGACTGCTCTGTCCGGGTCTGCTCCCAGGGACACTGACCTGTGGGCTGGAGCCGTCACCACTTCATAAGGACCCCGGTGTGGGCGGCTCTGGGCGGGAGGGAAGGCGGCCAGACATCACAGCAGGGGCCCACGGACACGGCAGCGAAGCCTCCCCCGGGCGCAGCAGGCCAGCAGAGCTGAAACACAAGGGTTCGTTATCTCCTGCGGCGCAGGCTGTGCTGCTGTGGCAGGGGGAGCAGCACGCCCTGTCGCCCATGCTGGCTTTTCTTTCCTTCTCTTTTTAAAATATAGAGAGGTTGTAGCAAAATACACACAACATAACATTTACTTCCTTAACTTTCTAAGTCTGCGGTTCCAGCGATGCGAGGTACATCCTGATCGCTGTGTGGCCCTCGGCTGTCTCCAGGACTTCCCTGTTGGCACACTCGACGCTGTGATAAATCAGTAAGTCTCCATTCTCCCCAACCCAGCCCTCTGTGTAAATCTGACGGCCCTGGTCCCAGTACGTTATGGCTTATATCCAGATGTCCCCAAAGCCTTTTCGGAGCTGGCTGGATCTAGGGTGTGTGGTAGTAAATTAGTTCACTGATGGGTTTAGCATAGTTCCGGGTGTGGATTACAGCGCCCCTCCCTGGGCGTGGGTGGGGCCAATCAGCAGACCTGTAGCCCGGGTGGAACAGGAAGGGACAGCGAGAAGGCCGGACGCTCCACTGCGCATTGCTCACCGCCTGTTGGAGACCACTGTGAAGGGACTTTGAGCAGGGTTTAAAATTAACTAATTGGCTTTCTGTTTATCTGTGAGCCTGTCCAAGGCCTAGGCCCCTTGCCTGGCGATGGGAGCTGATTTATAGTAAGTGTACCTCTATAAATCACTGGTCCTGGCCGAGGCCTGTAGTGGCCAGTGAGGCCAGAGATACCTCAAAGGGCAAGATAAGGTCACCGCCGAAGACGCCTGGCTCAGACTCAAGTAAATAGATAGAGACTGCAGCTGCAAACATCACGTATCTGCAGGTCTCTTTCCCACCATAAATGCCATCATGGAGATAAGACAGTTCTCCTTAATTGGCACAATTTACTACTTGGAGAAGTCTTTCAAGTGACTCCCAAGGTCCTGCTCATTTCCCACGCTTTCCTCAGTATCCCCTCTCTTTGTCTACTTTGATAATAAATACGGGCAAGGAGAGAGGTCTTTGTCTTAGCCCTCACGACAG
>RJWM01023118.1:0-32576 GCA_004363535.1 Dasyprocta punctata | reverse complement strand
AGGAAGTAAAAGATCTATACAGTGAAAATTACATTACTCTAAAGAAGGAAATCGAAGAAGATTTCAGAAAATGGAAAGATATTCCCTGTTCATGGATAGGAAGAACAAACATCGTGAAAATGGCCATTCTCCCAAAATTATTATACAGATTTAATGCAATCCCAATCAAAATACCACTTGCCTACCTCACAGAGCTAGAAAAAGCATTCCTGAAATTCATCTGGAACCAGAAAAGACCTAGAATAGCAAAAGCGATTCTGGGCAACAATGGGAAGGCAGGAGGCATCACAATCCCCGACTTGAAACTATACTACAAAGCTACTGTGATAAAATCAGCACGGTACTGGAATCAAAACAGACCTGAAGATCAATGGAATAGATTAGAAGATACAGCCACAACTACAAACACACTCAGCCACCTCATCTTTGACAAAGGTGCCAAACATGTACATTGGAAGAAAGATAGCCTCTTTAACAAGTGGTGCTGGAAAAACTGGCTTTCTATATGCCGTAAACTAAAGCTAGATCCATGCCTATCACCATGCACTAAAATAAAGTCAAAATGGATCAAAGATCTGAATATAAAGACAGAGACACTAAACTTACTAGAAAACAGAGTAGGTAAAAATCTCGATGACATGGGAGTAGGCAGAGAGTTCATGAACAAAAATGAGATTGCACGGGAAACACTTCCCAGAATCAACACCTGGGATCTCATCCTACTAAAAAGTTTTTGAATGTCAAAGGAAATCTCCAACGGAGTGAAAAGAAAACCCACGAAATGGGAGAATATCTTAGCCAATTGTCCATCAGACAAAGGACTTCTATCTAAAACATATAAAGAATTAAAAGAAATCAGGCCCCTAAAATTCAAGGACCCAATCCAAAATTGGGCATCTGAGATGAATACACACTTCTCAGAGGAAGAAATACAAATGGCAAATAAATAGATGAAAAAATGTTCAACATCAATGGCCATTTGAGAAATGCAAATTAAAACAATGCTGAGATTCCATCTCGCTCCAGAAAGAATGGCCAAGATTAAAAAATCAACCAACAATAAATGCTGGAGGGGCTGTGGGGAAAAAGGAACTCTTCTCCACTGTTGGTGGGAGTGTAGACTGGTGCAGCCACTGTGGAAGTCAGTGTGGAGATTCCTCAAGAAGCTAGGATTAGAGATCCCATTCAACCCAGCTATCCCTCTCTGGGCATTTTCCCAGAAGAATTGAAAACATCATACCACAGTGATATTTGTGCACCCATGTTTATAGCAACCCAATTTGCCAGATTTTGGAAACAACCCAAGTGCCCATCAATCAACGAATGGATAAAAAAATGTGATATTTTTATACAATGGAATACTACTCAGCTATTAAGAAAGATTGCATTGAGACTTTTGTAAGTAAATGGTCACGACTTGAGACCATACTCATAAGTGAGATAAATCAAACCCACATGTGTAAATACCGTATTGTCTCCCTAGTGTAAGAAATGGAAAAGTATATATGATCCAAAATCTATAATAAATACTACATAAGGGTAAAAACAACTCAAAGAGCAAGGGTAACTGGGAGGGGAAAAGATGGAAAGAGAAAAGGGAAGAGGAAAAGATATAAACCTGTATATACGTATAAGTAAGATAACTAAAATGAACACACTGCTGAATGTATTCGTTATTGAGAAAGAACAATTAATATTCATATGATTAGATCAATTTTGCATGTCTATATCTGTTAATGTAAGTAACCATTTTAAAGATAATGATATGCAATATTGCAACCATTGTCAAGTTTCTATCATCCGGTTTTGTAAACGTGCAATGTTACTGTTGTGTATTTACTCTAGTCGTTTGTTTGTCTCTTTTGCTTGTTGTCTTTGTTATATATGTCTTTTTTTTTTTTTTTGCTTTTTTTTTCTTGGCTTAAATTAAAAAAATTGTGCAGAAACAAACACAGATGCACATAAATTGTTGTACTATGATGTTTTAAATTCTTTTGGGAAAATACCCAGAAGGGAAATAGCTGGGTCAAATGAAACCTCTAGTGTTAGTTTTTAAAGGGATCTCCACACTGATTTCCACAGAGGTTTCACCAGTCTGTATTTCCACCAACGATGTAGAAGGGTTCCTTTTCCCCCACACTCCCACCAGCATTTGTTGTTGGTTTACTTCTTGAGGTTAGCCATTCTTTTTGGAGTGAAATAATATCTCAGTGCTGTTTTAATTTGCATTTCTCTAATGACCAGTGATACTGAACAATTTTTTCATATATTTATTTACCATTTGTATTTCTTTATCTGAGAAGTGTGTATTCATATCAGATGCCCATTTTTGGATTGAATCTTTAAATTTTGGGGGCCTGATTTTTTCAATTCTTTATATATTCTATTTCTAGCTTCTAGTCCTTTGTCAGAGTGACAGTTGATGAAATTTTTTTCCCCAAGTCATGGGTTTTCTTCTCACTCTGTTGGTGATTTCTTTGGATATGCAAAAACATTATAGTAAGACTGAGAACCCATTTGTTGATCCTTTGAAGTACTTCTCTAGTGGTTAGGTTTTTGTTCATGAATTCTTGGCCTATCCCTATGTCCTCGAGATTTCTATCTACTTTATCTTGCAATTTAGTGTTTCTGTCTTAACATTTAGATCTTTTATCCATTTTGACTTTAGCTTAGTGCATGGTGATAGGCATGGGTCTAGTTTAAGTCTTTGGCATGTAGAAATCCTGTTTATCCAGCACCACTTACTAAAGAGGTTGTCTTTCTTCCAGTGAACATATTTGGCCCCTTTGTCAAAGACAAGGTAACTGGGTGTGTCTGTAGTTGTATCTGCTATCTTCTGTTCTATTCCATTGATCCTCAGGTCTGTTTATTTGCCTCTACCATGCTGACTTCATTATAACAGCTTTGTAATGTAATTTCAGGTCAGGGATTGTGATGCCTTCTGCCTTGCCTTTGTTGGCTAGGATTCTCTTTGCTATTTTAGGTCTCTTCTGGTTTCAGATGAATTTTAGTAACATTTTGTCTAGATCTGTGGGGCATGCTAATGGTATTTGATTGGGATTGCATTAAATCTGTGTAACAGTTTTGGGAGTATGGCCATTTCACAATGTTTGTTCTTTCTCTCCATGATTAAGGGATATCCTTTCATTTTCTGAATTTCACTTCAATTTCTTTTTTCAGAGTTCTGCAATTTTCAAAGTATAAATCTTTTACTTCCTTTGTTAGATTGATTCCTAAGTATTTTATTTTTTGGATGTTATCATGAAGGGTATGGTTTCCCTAATTTCTCTCTCAGTGAGTTTGCCCTTTGTGTACTGGAATGCTACTGACTTTGGAGTATTGGCTTTGTACCCAGCCACACTACTGAATTTGCTTATTAAGTCTAGAAGTCTGTTGGTGGAGTTTTGGGGGTCTTCTATGTAGAGTATCATGTCATCTGCAAATAACGATAATTTAACTTCTTCCTTCCTTATCTTTATTCCTTTTATTTCTCTTTCTTGTCTAATTGCTCTGGCAAATGTTTGTAGAACTATATTGAATAGGAATGGTGATAGTGTATGTTCTTGTTTTGTTCCTGATTTTAGAGTGAAAGCTTTTGGTTTTTGTCCATTTATTATGATGTGGGCTGTTGGTTTGTCATAGATGGCTTTTATCAGATTGAGGTAAAGACCATCTATTCCAATTTCCTCTAGGGTTTTTACCATGAATGAGTGTTGAATTTGATCAAAAGCTTTTTCTGCATCCACTGAGGTTATCATGTGACCATTTTGTCTTTGGTTCTATTAATATGGTGTATTACATTTATTGATTTGCATATGTTGAACCATCCCTGTATTCCTGGAATGAATCCCACTTGGTCGTGGTGTATAATCTTCTTGATGATTTGCTGCATTTTATTTGTCAGTATTTTACTGAGGATTTGTGCATCTATGTTCATTAGAGAGATTGGCCTGTAATTTTCTTTTTTGGTTGGATCTTTCTCTGGTTTTGGTAACAGAATAATATTTGCCTCCCAGAATGAGCTAGGGAGAATTGTTTCCCTATCAATTTCATTGAAGATTTTGAGGAGCATTGGTATTAAATCACCTCTAAATTTTTTACAGAATTCAGCTGTGAATTTATCAGGACCTGGGCTTTTGTTGGTGGTGGTTGTGGTGGTAAGTTTTTAATTATGTTTTCAATTTCATTAACAGATAGTGGGTTATTCAGAAGTTTTCTATCATCTTGATCCAGTTTTGATAATTAATGTTTCTAGCAATCTGTCCATTTCTTCTGTGTTTTTGATCCTATGAGAATAAAGTTTCTCAAAGTAGGTATTGATAATCTTCTGAATTTCCAGAGGATCTGCAGTGATTTCATCCTTTTCTTATTGAATGAATTTGAGTTTTCTCTTTCCTTTATTATTTATTTATTTATTTATTTTTGATAAGTTTGGGTAGGGGTTTACAATTTTATTTATTCTTTCAAAGAACCAATTTTTTGATTCATTAATTATTTGTTTTGTTTTGTTAGTCTCGATTGTTTTAATTATTGCTCTGATCTTTATAATTTCCTCTTGTCTTTGTGCTTTGGACTTATCTTGTTCTTCTTTTCCTAGAAGTTTGAGATGCTGCATTAAGTTGTTTATTTGTGTTCATCCTGATTTCCTAATATGAAAACTCATCACTATAAATTTCCCTCTGAGGACTGCTTTTATCCATCCCACAGGTTCTGTTAAGTGGTATTTGAATTTATGTTTGATTGTAGATATTGTATCATTTGCTCTTTTCAATTTCTTCAGTGACCCATTGGTTGTTTAGGAGAGTGTCATTTAATTTCCATGTGTTTATGTAGTTTTTGTGGTTTCTTTTGTCATTAATTTTCAATTTCATTGCACTATGGTCAGATAATATGCATGGGATAATTTCAATTCCTTTGCATTTACTTAACATGTTCTGTGGGCTAGTATATGATCTATTTTAGAGAACAACCCATGTGCAGCTGAGAAGAATGTGTATTCTGATGTTGTTGAGTGGAATACTCTGTACATGTCTACTAAGTCCACTTCACTAGTTTGATTCAGTTCTGTTATTTCTTTGTTGACTTTTTGTCTAATTGATTTGTCTCTTTGTGACAATGGGGTGTTAAATTCCCTTGTTATAATTGTGTTGTTGCTTATATGTTTTTTCATGTCTATAAGATTTGTTTTACATAGTTGGGTGCTCCCATATTTGATGCATATATGTTTATGATTGTTATGTTTTCCTTTTGAAGTTTTCCCCTAACAAGTATATACTGACCTTTACCTCTTTTGATCATTCTTGGTTTGAAGTTCACATTGTCTTCAACAAAATAGTTACCCCTACTTTTTTCTGGGTTCTTGTCACATGGAGTATTGTTTTACATCCTTTGACTTTCAGTCTATGAATTTCCTTTTGAGTTAAATGTGTTTTTTATATACAGCATATTGTTGGATTTTGCTTCTTGATCCACTCTGCCAGTGTGTTTCTTTTGATTGGTGAGCTGAGGCCATTTATATTGATGGCTATAACTGATGTGTACTGACTTATCTTTGTCATGTTATCTTCTTGTTGTTGAATCTCTACTTTTACTTTGTATTTAAGTGCTTGTCCTTCTTGGTGGTTTCTTTCTAGTGTTGTTCTTGGAATCATGGTCATCTTTATCCCTTTCTATAGTATCTTTTGTTACTCTTTGTAGCGTTGGTTTTGTGGTCATGAATTTCTTCAGGTTTTTTTTTTTTTTGTCATGAAAGTATCTTATTTCTCCAGTGATCTTGAAAGATAGTTTTGCAGGGTACATAAGTCTGGGTTTGAAGTTGTTTTCTTTCAGTACTTGAAATGCTTCACTCCAAGCTTTTCTTGACTTCGTGGTTTGTGTTGCAAAGGCTGCCATAATTCTGATAGGCTTTCCTTCATAAGTGATTTGTTTCTTTTCTCTGACAAATTTTAGTATTGTTTTTGTGCTGAATTTCTGAGATCTTGGTTATTATAAGTCTGGATGAAGATTTATTTTGGTTATGGCTAATTGGAGTTTTATATGTCTCACTTAGCTGCAAGTCAGAATCTTTTCCAAAGCTTCTAAATTTTGTGTGATTTTTCCTGTAAATAGTATTTAATGTCATTTGTGTTGACTGCTGCTTTTTGTTGACACCTATCCAGTATATTATTTCTCTTTGCATCATCTTGCAGTTGTTGAATTGTTTCCTAGTTCCTTGTCATTTTTAAGAGAGCTTACCTTTTGTGATTATAAGCTTCCATCCTGTCTTCAAGGTCTGAAAGTCTATCTTCAGCATCATTCAAGTGTTTTTGCCAGTTTTCAGTGGAATTTTTAACTTCCTGAATCTCTTTGAATCTGTTGTATGCATTCTAATTCTTTCCTGCATTGTTCATTCAAGATTTCCATCATTTTCTTATGTTCCTCTAATTTTTTATCTATGTATTCTTTATATATACTCAACATTCTTTCTTAATGTTCACTTTTTTTTGCCCAACAGATTATATCTCATCTGATTTCCTCTATATCCTCTTGAAGTTGTTTCTTTACTTCACTTGCTATCATTTCAGAAATTTCAATTGTGCACTTCCCAATGTCTTCCATATCAGTGTCTCCTGGGCATGTTCTTGGTGCACTGGAGATCTGTGACTGCATTTTGCTCTTTCTCGTTTTCATAGGTTCCTCTAGATAAGCTGATTAAGTCAAAGGCACTATGCTGACTGTCCCATGGTGTAATGGTGTAATGGGTTCCTCTGAACAGAGGTTCTAAGAGTAATGGAAAAATGATGGGTGGGGCTTCTTCCCTCCTTCAGCTCACTGGTGCTCTCCCCACAATTGTGGAGGGTCTCTGGGTGGACCTCTTCTGGACCTGTGATTCTCCCTGGAGTACTCTTCAGATGGTGCCTGGGTGCTGTGCTGGCCTGGGTGAGGTTTGGCTCCACTAAAACCTATGAGGTTGCCCAGAGTACTCCATCATTGTGTGGCACTTAGGCCTTGCACTTGGCTGGGCAGAGGTTGGAACCTCCTGGACCCACATGGCTAGCCAGAGTGCACCTCCAAAGTATGGTGCTGGGGCCATGCACTGGGCTGGGTGGCACTCCAAACCTCCAGGATGTGTGCTACAAGAAGGGACATATCCCCAGATTATGGTGCTGGAGCCTTGTGTCTGGTTGGGTGGAACTCAGAACCTCTGGGACCTGCACAGCTAGCCTGAAGAATAGTGCCTGAGCCTTGGGCTAGACTGGGTAGGGCTCAGAACCTCCATAACCTATGTGGCTAGCTGGGTTTCACCCTCAAAGTATGGCACCAGGGACTTTTGCCTGGCTAGGTGGAGCTCAGAACCTTTGGGACCCACATTGCTAGTTAGAGTGCATCCCTGAAGCATGGTGCTGGGGCCTTGTGCTGGGCTATGCAGAGCTCAGAACCTCTGGGACCCACGTGGCTAGCCAGGTTGCACCCCCATTATAACTTATTAGTTAAAATTTTAAGTGGAATTCTTAAGATTCTCTGTTATAAGATCCTGCCATCTGCAAATAGAGATAGTTTTACTTCTTTATTTCTAAACTTGATGTCTTTGTTTCTCTCCCTCTCCAAGTTGCCATGTATGAATTTTCAATGCAATACTGAACAATGCTAGAGAGAAGAGAGCTTTGATTTAGTACTCATCTTAAGGGCAGAGTGCTTTGTTTCTTATCATTTACTATGACATTAGTTGTGGTGTTTTGCAGATGCTCTCTCAGGTCAAGGCAGTTCCATTTTATTTCTAACTTGTTGATTTTTTTTTATCATGTAAGGATGTTGAATTTTGTGCATGTTGATATTTCTGCATCTACGGAAATGATGATGTGGGTTTTAATCTTTGTTTTAGTCATATCCTGTGTTAAAGTGATTAACTTGCAAATGCTAAACCAACACTACATTACTGGGATACATATCACTTTATCACGGTGATTAATCTTTTTTGTATGTTGCTGAATTCAGTTGGCAATTATTTTGAGGGAAACTTTTGCTTCTCTGTAAGAAATATTGTTTCTGCAGCATTTTTTTTTTGTTTTCATGGATAACATGTACCTGCTTCTTTTCATGCTTACTGCCGTTTTATTTTTAAGACAGGGTTACTGCCTTTTTATTTTTAAGACAGGGTTTTCTTTTTAAGACAGGGTCTCATATGTAGAGCAGGCTGGTCTTGAACTCACTACATAACCCAGGCTGCCCTCAAGCTCACAGCAATCCTCGTGCCTCAGCCTTCCAAGTTTTAGCATTATAGACATGTACCACTGTGCCTCGCTCCATGTGTAGTACTTTTTGATTGGATGTTTGTTAGATTATGTTTCATTGTAAAGTCATTTGCTATCATTTGGATGTGATTAGTCTACCAAGGGTTTATGTGTTAAAAGTTTAGTCATCAGTGTGGTAATATGAGAAGGAGTATGGGATCTTCAGGAGGTGAGGCCTAGTGGAAAGTCCTTAGGTATTGAAGCTCTGCCCTCAGAAGGTATTAAGGTAGTTCTTGTGGGTCTATGGGTTAGTTCCAAGGATTGCAATGTGCTGTAAAGTCTTGAGCCTGACCCCCACATGATACTGCCTGGCCACATGATCTCTTTTGTGCATGTACTCACACCAGTGTGACACTGGCCACTTTCAGGTCCTCCCTAGAGCAAAGCTGATGCTGGCATCTACCACTTAACCTCCAAGCTGAGAGCCAAATAAACCTATTTTCTTTAAAAGTCTACTCAGCCTCAAATATTTTGTTATAGCAATGGAAAATTGATGGATATACTGGATTTTATTGTCTGAAGAGTGGCATATTTTGTTTTATAGGCATTCAACTAAATTGGGGGTTATTTTGATTTGTATTCTGTCTTCAGGTGTCCTGAGGCCAAGTCTCCTATAGTTGTATTCTAGGGAAAGTTTGGTCCGACACCAGAACCCATCTCCTCTGGCATCTGAATTGTTTTGGGTGTTCACTTACTACTCTGCACTGTGGGTGGCTGGAATTTGTTGGGGACTGCATGTTTATTTCCCCTAAAAGGCATTTGTTGAAATCCTATTTCCAAGTAGGATGGTATTAGAAGGTGGGGCTTTTGAAGGTAATGGGGATTAGTGTTCTTATAAGAAGAGACAAAGAGAGCTTGCTTCCTTTCTCTCACCTCTCCACCACGTGAGGCTACAATGAGAAGCTACTGTCTGCAAATCAGGAAGCAGGCTCTCATCAAGTACCAAATCTGCCACACACAGTTCTTAGCTTCTGGGAGGCTAAGAAATGGATGTTTATTGCTCAAACTCTCAGCCTTTAGTCAGCTCAGGCTGATTAGAACAGAATTAAACATATCTGTGATGCTAAAAATTGCCCTCCCTTCCTTCCTTCCTTCTTTCCATCCTTCCTTCCTTCCTCCCTCCCTTCCTCCCTCCCCTTTCTTTCTTTCCTCTCTCTTTTTTTGTTGGAGATGGGACCCAGTGGTAGGCAATTGCTCTACCACTGAGCTACAACCTCAATCTCTACACTTCTAAGGTAGAGATAGATTATTATAATATCTGCAAACTGATTGAAAAATGAGTCCCCAAAGTGTCTCAGAATTGAGAAAAAAATTTTTCAAGTAATTATGTTTCTTGTATTATTAACAAACCAGGATGGAGAAAACATTTTTATCTGAGGCTTATTCAAAAATCTATAACCTCTAAGTAGGGCTTGGGGTGTGGCTCAGTGGTAGAATACTTGTGTAGCATGCGTAAGGCCTTAGGTTTGATCCCCAGCACTGAAAAAAGTCTATAAACTTGCTAAATTTTGATGATTTATCTGTTGCTTCTGTATTTTTCTTTGTATTTCATTCTCTAATCCCCCAAAGCCTCCTGTCTAGGTGTTCTCATCAACTGAAGATCCTTCCATGAAGAAGCATCACACCGCAGACTGAGCCTGCTAGGAAGAGGCCAAGCCTGGTGGGGCGGACAGGGGATGGGGCTGTAATGGAAGGGTCAGGTAGGCAAGGGGACAGAGCCAGGTGACTCCAGGAATGCTGAGCCACCCTTCTATCACATGACCAAAGTCACAGAGGAAGGAGATCAAATGTGAATCTGGAAAAACTCTTCTGATTTCACTTCCTTCTCAGTAGCTGAGAAAAGTAATTTCATATAAAAATGAGCAACACAAAAGAATGATGATTGAACCCCATGCAATGTGGATGTTTTGGTAAATTTAAAATTCATTTTTCATATAAATATTTAAAACATGCAACATATTTTGATATGCATATATGTAGTGAAATTGAGATGATTACTAAGGTCAAATTACCATATCTATCATCTTCCAAATTACTTTTTAAATGTAAAAGCACCTAAATTTATTCTTTGTAAGTTTTTAATATCCAATAATATAGTCTATATTCCTTTTGCTGTGCATTGCATCTCTAAGGGATACAAAGTTGAATCCTGTGACCTATTTCTTCCTATTCACCCATCCTGGTAGCTGGTAACTCTTCTACTCCTATTGATCCGACTCCTTTTTCCACAGAACTGTCTAAGGCTCCATGTTTATTGTAGAAGCATTGACAATAGCGAAGATATGGAAACAACCAAAGTGTCCACTGTCTGATGAGTGTGTGACAGAGTGGGACATAGAAACAAGAGGATATTATTCAGTCTTAGAAAGGGAGATGCAGCATCTGCAACACCATGAACGAGCGAGGGGACAACATACTAAGTATGATAAGCCAGGCATAGAAAATATTCCATAATGTGAATTAATTAATTAATTGGTTGATTTAGTAGTACACATTTGCAGTACATAATATTTACAGTGCACACTTAGCTCAGCTGGTAGAGTGGAGGACTGTAGATCTGACAAACACAGTGTTTACATTCATTGAAAGGAGTTGGTAATGTACAAAACACAATTTACTTCCTTTTTCATTCCTTACCTCCTTCCACCTTTTCTCCATTTCTTGATCTCCTTCCTATTTGAAAGAGCTCTATCTCCCTTTTTCCTATTATATATCTTTTGTTTTGCTCTTTATTTATATTTTGGGCAATATTTAGGGTTCTGTCTAATTTATTTCATTTAACATTATGTTCTCAAGGTAG
This sequence comes from Dasyprocta punctata, assembly GCA_004363535.1. NCBI lineage: Eukaryota > Metazoa > Chordata > Mammalia > Rodentia > Dasyproctidae > Dasyprocta > Dasyprocta punctata. The sequence continues at coordinate 21,506 of RJWM01023118.1, read as the reverse complement.
ACCCGTTTTCCTACAAAGGACTCAAGTTTATCCTTCTTTATGGCAAAGTAGTACTCTATGGTGCGTAAATACCACATTTTATTGTTCTATTCATCTATTGATGGACATGGAGGCTGTTTTTAATTTTTGAATATTGTGAATTGTGGTGCTAATTAAACATGGATATACATGCAGCACTGTAATTTGATGTCCTTAGGTCTTTTGGGACAATACCCAGAAAGAGAATACCTAGGTCAAGTGGAATGCCTAGCTTTAGTTTTTTGAGGAATCTCCACATTGATTTCCATAGTGGTTATGCTAGTTTACATTCCTACCAACAGTGTAAAACTGTTCTTTTTCCCCCACAGCCCTGCTAGCATTTTTGATTTGTTGATTGCTTGAAGGCCATTCTATCTGAGGTAAGATAGAATCTCAGTGTTGTTTTAATTTGCATTTCCCTAATGGCCAGCAATAATTCTGTATGTTTTTATAAGATGAATAAAAATATGGCACATAATATACCCTTAAGTTAATGAAAGAATGTCAGAAATACATGTGTATCTACAATACAAATGAAAATTATGATTTTGTATTTCAAAACAAGCCCCAAATACTTAGAGAAAATGGTACATATGAAAATTAATATAAAAAAGGAATTGGAAAATTCCAAGCAAGAGGAAATACATCTAAGAAAAACAGCAGGAATGCAGGAAATATAAACTATAAAATTAAGACTAAGCTAGGGGGAAACAAAGAACAAGTAAAGCCAACAGATTATGCCTTAAAAGAAACAGTGAGGAAAGAAGGGGGAGAACTGGGCATGGAGATGCATGCCTGTAATAGCAGCACTTGGAAGGCAGACGCAAGAGGATTGCTGTGAGTTTGAAACCAGCCTGGGCTACAAAGTGAGTTCAAGACCAGCCTGAACTGCATAGTGAGGCTCTGTCTTAAAAAGACAAAACAAAACAAAGCAAAATAAAACAAAACAAAACAGAGAGAGAGAGAGAGAGAGAGAGAGAGAGAGAGAGAGAGAGAGAAAGAGAGAGAGAGAGGTTAATCTGAAACTTGGGTTCAATGAACAGACAAAATAATTTCCAAGATTTTGCATTTAAATGTCAAAATTAGCCGGGCGTGGTGGCTCACGCCTTTAATCCCAGCACTTGGGAGGCTGAGGTAGGAGGAGCGTTGTGAGTTCAAGGCCAGCCTGGGCTACACCGCGAGCACAAGGCTGGCCTGAGCTACACAGTGCGACCCTGCCTCAAAAAACCAGGGCCAGGAGTTTGGCTCAGTGACTTAAGTGCCTGTCTGACAGGCGCGTGGTTGTGAGTTCAATCCCTGGTGCCGCAAAAAAAAAAAAAAAAAGTGTCAAAATTAAAGTAAGGATTCTAACAAGCAACTGTGAAATAAAAAGAAAAAAATCAACATAAAAGATCTTTGAAAGACAGAGTCAGTAAGCCATTAGGGTGTAGGACTCATGCAGGATTCCAGCTGCTCCCTGGCTGGGGACTTGGGTTTCCTGCTTCCTTCAGTATAACAGCTGGGCCAGCCAAGTATATCATGCCGAGGGTACTTGACTTTGGTTTTCTGGATGTTTTTACCAAGTACATGCATTCTTTTCTTTATCTTCCAACAGTCCATAGACTCGGCTCTTTTTTGAACATCCAGTGCCCCATATAAGCTTCTGCTTTTCTGTGTTTTCTACCTAACACCTATTTAGAACTGTTGGAACCTGTGTCTCCTGAACTGGAATTGCTAAAACTCAAAATGAAGTTCTTTTTTCCTTTATAGTTCCTGAGTTTGAATCGACCATAGAATATAAGAGAATAAGTTAATGAACTTAGGTGAGCACATCATTGGATAGCATCTGAAGAAATCTCCCTGAAGAGGAGATGTGGACCTCAGGTTGACCACAGGCAGATTCATGACTTATCACACAAAGGCATTTCAGGACCTATCAGTGACAGACAGAGATGGACCTGGTGGGCAGAATTGCAAAGTAAGAGAAAATGGGAAGGGTGTTCAACTTGAAGAGATCGTGGGGCACAGAACTGACAGAGAGGATCAGACTGACCTGTTGAAGGGTGGATGCGGCCAGTTGTTTATGGAGGGGCTCAGGCAGGTTCTGGCCTCGGTAATCACTGTCTTAGCTCTGGTTTTGCAAGGTGGCTCTGAAGACATCTTCATGGCTTCACCCAGTCTCTGTGAGATAGCAGTCTCTTCTAGAGGCCCCTCAGATCTGTGGTGGCTCTGCTAAGAGCCAAGGTGACCCCCGATTTAGGGCAAGGAGACTTCTGGGTGCTCTCTGGTGGCTGTGTGTCCCTGTGGATATCTTATCATGGAGCTCTTAGTCTTAAGGATAGGATAAGGTATGCAAATTCATGGCTAACCCACCTGCTGTGGCCAGCTCTTAGGCAGACATTGCCTAATGATAAACTCCCCTGAACACAGAGATGAGCAGGATCTGAGTCGAGGTTTTAAGGTTAATGAGTACAGCAGATACAAAATGAAGGTCAGGCTTTGTTTTGGTTTTAGTTACCTATTGGACAACTGGGGGCCAAGTAGAGACTTTGGTTTTTCAAAAACAGCTTTGAAATCCCTGACTGCTTCAAAACAAAACACAAATAATGCTTTGAATGAGTAACAGCTTAAGGATCCAGGAGATTTTTTTGTGCTCTCTCCTCTGTTTCTATAATGGTCTCTCTCTCTCTCTCTCATAAAACATGAAGAAGAACAAAACAAAACTAGTAAATTGAACTACCTTGAAATGAAGATATTTTGTTCATTTAAAGGAACCATTACAGAAGTGGAAAGGCAGGCCAGAGTGTCGTAAGGACAAGGGGAAGCTCCCTGCCTACCTGTGAAGACCCACTGGGATGAACTGACAATGCACAATGAATTAGAAGAAAAAAACACACATTTATAAATATGCAAAATAGGAAAAATAAGTCACAGCACAGGGAAAAGTCTTTGGAGTGCAATTACCTACTAGCCCAACATGATTCACCCATTTAAGCATCCTTTTTTTTATAGGTCCAGGGAGATGGGATTGTTAGGGGAATAGTCAGTGATTTTTAGGAAAACCTGATGGGTTTTAAAATGATGCTCTATGGGACTGAAATAGAGGACACTGGTGTGTGACACGTCTGTGAAGTTGTGTTTTCTTCCTACAATATGAATTGGCCTTTGGTTAATGAAATTTCAGTGAAGGTAATTGTCTTGGTTACTTTTCGCTCATTGCCAAGACAAAATACCTGACACCCAAAATTAGGGAAGGAAAGGTTTATTCTTACAGTTTCTCGGGAGTTTCAGTCCATAAAGTTGGCTCCAAGGCAGCATGGGGTGACGGGGCTACAGTTCATGGCGGCTGCAAGCCACAAGGCGTGCTGGTGAGAGAGAGAGGGCGGAAGGGGAAGACCCACCTTCCCTTACACTGTATGTCAGCTCCACCCCTGGGCGGGCACAGAGCTCACATTGTCAATCAACAAACCAATAACAAACCAATAACTCAGCCCCATCAAAATTATATGAGGACTTGGGGGTACACTGCATTATCACCCAATACAGTAATTGTGTCCCTTTTTGGGCTGATCTGATCACGTAAGTAAACAAGATGAGGCAGAAAACCTTTGCACTACAGGGAAAGGAAAGACCAAAGGGAACTTGATTCCCTGGTAGTTCTGAGACCTCTCAGAATATCAAAGCACCAGTCTCTGGGGTGTTTTTTCCTGGGCCCAGTTTTTATATTTATATTATTTATATTGAATAAAGGATCTTTATCTAGAAAAGAACATCTCAAATCAATAAAATAGAAAGAAGGGCAAAACGCTCTGAACTAGCAAAAAATAGGACTCCCAACTAGACAGCAAATATATATGAAAACCTACTCTGACTAGATGCTCATCAAGGAAATATAAATTAAAGGCACAATTAAATAAGATCATGCACACACTGAAATCGTAAAATAAAAAGTTCTGACACCTTGCATGTTAAAGAACATTCAGGACAATGGATTATTCATACCAGAGGCTCTTACTATGGGATAAAATCACCTGAAACCAACTGACAGTGTCTCCTGAAGCATAAGGTGCACATGTACCACGGCAGTCCAGAAATTTCACATTTTGGCACATGCCCATCAGAAATGTAGGACACATCCAAGTCAACCAGCTAGAGGATGAACATGGCCCATGACTATAGACAACCTCAAATGAGGTGCATTACCCACCAACAGTGGCAAGTGGTGAACTATGTTCATAGAAGGAGGATACACGCTGATAACCAACGAGTGCTACAAGCAACACCACAGTGGGTTTCACAAACAAAATGCTGAGCAAACGTCCAGACACAGAAGTGAGCGTATTCTTCCACTTCGGGAGTGAAACCAGCCCAGGGTAACTTATGGAATTAGAGGTCAGAGCAGAGTTCCTTTTGGACAGGGTATAAACCAAGACTGGAACAGGACGAGGGATGTTATTCCCTGTTACCGGTTGTAGCAGCTACCTGCGTGTGCTTACTTTTGAAATCCGTTCAAATATGTACCTGCACGATGATGTCTGCAAGAATATGTGTCAGGGAACTTAGAAAGGGAAAAAGTGTATTTTGGCTCACAGTTTTAGAGGTGTCAGCCCATGACGAGGTGCGCCGTTGCCTTGAGCCTGTGGCACACTCCATGGAGGAAGCGTGGTGGAACAACACTGCTCACCTCAGGGCTGGGAAGCAAAAGCCAGGGCAAGGAGCAGGTCAGAGCCCCACAGTCCTCTTCAGGTCCACAGTCCCATGACTCAAAGCCCTCCCGCAGCCCCACCAGAGGCCCTGCCCCTTGGAGTCCTGCCCCAGGGCCCCTCCTCTCCAGAACAACCTGGCATTCAAACCTTCTGAACGTGAACCAGTGGGGTACACTCTGGATCCACCCTACAGCAGTGTGCTATTAGTATTTATTTTTATTTTAAAAGAAAGAACACAGAAGTAGTGAAACAACATTTCAAAGCAATATAATAGAAGAACAACAATGGTTAATACATTGTATATTGTTACCTTCGAAGTACTTGCTCAGACTACAAGATATAGGCATGAAAAAACCATAAGTGCTTACATATATTGTGGGAGAATAAAATACCCTACCCAAATTTACTTTTTAGCATATTTTGAGCCTATTATTCAGAGGAAATATTGGCCTCTGCTGACACTAGGATGGCTATGAAAGTTGTCCGTTTCTAAAAAGAAGCTTATGTCTAGCTATAGCATTAAACAGCAATAGCAAGAGAGGCCCTTCTTCTCTGCTACCCTCTCCTCTCTGCCTAGGAGGGACCTTTCCACAGGAAGAAAAGACTGGGGGCTCCGACATGTGACCGAGGAAGAGGTGACGCAGGCGACTGTTACTCAGAAGACTCCATTGGCATCAGGGGCAGCCCAGGGTCCCCCAGGCTGCTCAGTGGCAGCCTTTTTTGGCCTCAGGGGTCAAAGCTCCTGCCCGTCAAGCATTATATCCAGGTTGGCTCTCTTGTTCCTCTTTGAGTCTAGTACTCAGATGCCTTAGGTGTGTAATAAAATCTGTGTGTTCTCATCCCCCATTTTCTATTTGCAGTTATGTCATAGAATAAAATGATCAAAACTTCAGTGGGAAAAGAATAAATTTAAAACTTCTCTGGGATATTTAAAAGCATATGCAACTGCACTCCTTTGTCTAAAATTCAGTTCTTCTCGTACTGCAGATACTGCTCAGTGTAGACTAACGAAAGGGGACTTCTATCTTAAAAACCAAACCCAAACAATTCTGTTAAGATTTTATTATCAGTCCTCATTAGAATTTAAGCATGCATTAGTCAGGTACCCATTAAGAAAGCTTTTAGATGAAAATTTCAAGGTGCTAATTGATCCCTCAGGAATGTTTGAAATTTAGTTTCCTTTTGTAGTTTCTTTGAAGCTTTGATTGGCTTTAACAGAGTGGCAACCATTTATGCAAGCTGAGTCCCTGATCTGATTGATTGGCTACATAAAAGAACTCAGTGAATTTGCACAAAATGAGATTGGCCTGTGTTTCATGAGTTCACAAACTTTCCCTTTTTCTATGATGTCTTATTTCCTTTACCATCAGGAATAGTTCCTTATGTCTGTATCACACAATAGTAGAAGCCTTAAACTGGCCTCTAGCACATACTCACGTAAGAAGAGTATACAGCCTTGGGCTGGGGGTGCTGACACATTCAGGAAGGGTCATTAATGGTGTGGGCCCAGGCATGGGCAAGTGTTACAGTTTTTCTTAATGGTCTGCAAATATGTAACTAAAAAGAAGTGTTGGGAATTAGGAATCCACACCCCAAAGACAAAGACTTCGACATGCAGCGGCCGGGAGTTTGAGTCAGGCTCAAGGTCCCACTAGCTTGGCCTTGCTTCTTTGTGCCTTTTCCAGGGCAAGTTTCCTTTACTATGCTTGGGTACTGGCTAGAACTTCCAGGGCAATACTGAATATAAGAAATTAAATAGCATCCCTTTCTAGTTTTTCCTTTTCCACAATTTACTGTATGATATTTGTTGGGGGGTTGGCAGGATGAAATGGGATCATGAACAAACTTCACATGACTCAAATTAATAGGTGCAGTTTATTAGATTAATACCATTTCCTTCTGTTTCTATCTTGTGAAGGTTTTTTCATCATGAACTTTATGAAATGCTTAAAAAATATTAAGGTCATGCAATTTTGCTCTCTTTTTATTTACATTTTGAATTGCATTGACAGTATATTGTCTAGAAAGATGTGACTATAGAAAATTTTAATTTAAGCAAAATGACAAAACATAAATACGCCTTTTTTCTAAATTAATAGACTTTATTTTGTGGAGCAGTTTCAAATTTTTGAAAAATTCAGCAGAAAGTGCATCAAGTAACTTCCCACCCCTGGCAGCAATGGCACTGGTTTCCTCCATTAGTAACTTCTTGTGCTAGAGCAGCACATCTGTTAGAGCTGGTGAGGCGATGCTGATACAATACTACAGTTTAAGCCCACAGCTTCAGCTTACACTGTGGTTAGCTCTGTTGTGAGGTTCTGTGAGTTTCGACAAATGCATGGTGTTATCTGTCCAATATGACTGCACCATACGAGATCATTTCATTGATCTAAAAATTCACTGTGCTGCATGTGAGCACTGCTTCTTCTCTCCTCTGAGGTCTGGAAACTACGGATCATTTTCCTGTCTCCCTAAGTTTTTCTTTCCTGGAATATCATGTAGATGAAATTACATTGTATGTAGCCTTTTTAGAATGGCATCTTCTGTAACAGAAAATGCACCCCACCCTCCAGGCCAGTATACTTTGGTTTCTTAGTTGCCCAGGTGACATCTCCTGTTCCAGTTCTGGTTGCTCCTGACTCTTAGAAACAGCTAGTCACTGTGAGGCGTAGCTCGTCACTGTGATGCACATTGTATAAACTAATCCCCAATGGACAAGCCATTCTGCCTCTGTACTTCCTGCTTGCTTATCCCATATAAGCCCTAGACCACCAGAGATCAGGGCCTGATATTCTGGGAATGATCCCTATCAGTGTCCATGGATGTAAATAAACCTGCCTCCAAATCCTGGCGTTGTTTTGGTGTTTCTGTTCACCATTGCACTTTCACTCCGAAACATGCACTAAAGCTTCTTCCATTTTTTTTGTGACTTGATAGTTCCTGACAGTCCTGGGTTCAATCTCCAGTACCACTCTCACAATGAAAAGATTAATCTATGGAATTTCTTCTTGCCGCTCCCTCCCACTTGCCTGCACATCTGACCCTTATCTTTGAGGAAATATCAGAAACTTGCCCTGCATCCTCCAGCTGCCCTGGGAATTGAGGATGTGAGTTCTAATGATAAAAATGCCACTGAGTTCAAAGATTTATTACTGAAAACAAACCCCCAACCCTTGGCTACACACAACAACAACAGCCCAGAAGTTCCAGAGGGAATGACGCAGGAGAGAAGAACACATTAATCCGGCCAGGATGGAGAGGTTTTTAATCCTAGGACTGGGATCTGGTGCTGTCTGTCTAACACTCAGTCCCTCCACTATCTTGAGCTCTGGACTCTCCTGGGCTGAGCCTCCTTTCTGATGGTCAGCTGGCATAGGACAGGCTTTCATGCTGCTTCCAGGAGGCCCTGACTTGATCCCACCTCTCAGACATGAAGGCGGCATGTATCAAGCTTGAGTAAAGCAGGAGTTACTTGTAGGCAGGGGACCTGTGCTCTAGAATGTCACCCACATATGCCCTTGATCATAACTTATCTCCATGCCAACCTCCCTTAATTAAATCATTACCATATCCATATGTTGTAAGTACTATTCATAGTTAATACATTAAAAAAATAACAGTAGTCTTACAGTGATTAAGAAATGTCCCAGATTGTACAGTCAGTTGAATGGAGAAAGATATCCCTCTGCTTACTGTTGGTTTTATTTGGGCTCTTTGACTGGATCTAGAAGCCTAATTAATGCAATGCTGGTTAATAAATGATACAGTTTTTATCAAATTTACACATGTGTGGGATTCTTCATACGGGAGCAATGTTCAACTAATGCAGATGCTTTTATATTTTCTAGACAGAGAATGATAAATATGTGAAGGAATAACAAAGCAAATGAGTTTCTAGACTAGGGTGAATTCTAAGGATGTCACTAAGAAATGCACAGGAGGGGCTGGAAAAGCTAGTGAAATGGGAATTATTCCAGTGACTTTATTTATTTGAGTTCATTACAGCCTGTTACCAGTCTGTGGTGATCAAGGCTATCTTTTTGCCTTGGTATGTGATAGGAATCCCTCCTCAAACCATCTTGATAGATTGCTGCATGCAGGAAGAGCGAGGCTAATGTGGCTTCCAATTCCAGCCATGTAGCTTTCCGATTTCTGATTGCATGCAGAACTGCAGCCCCTTCAGTGGCTCTGCCATGGCTGTTTCTTCCTCAGATTTCCACCAGACCTGCCTCCTTGATGCTCCCACTCATTCTGCCTGCTACTTACTGAAATCCTTCAGATAACTTCTGTGTTACTGAAAATTAAATCCAAGTTCTGTACCATAACCGTCCAGACCCTGTATAGGCTGGATGTTCCTGCCCCTACTTCCTCACTGTCTGCCTCCCCTCTCCTGACATGGTAAGCCCATAGCCCCGCTCTCTGAGCCTCAGTCTCACACAGCTCCGTTCTTCTCTGGTGTCTGAGCATCCCAGGTCTCAGATCTCCTCTCCCACAAGTGCCTCTATCCTGTTGCTTTGGACTGTTTTTTCTTTGTTGCAACCATTACTATCTGTAATCATCTCTCCTATTCAGGTTATTATCCCTCTCCACTCTGGAACACAGTGCCTACCAGAGTGCAGACTTTGTCTGTCTGAGCCATGGGTGTTTGCCAGTCTTTTGAATAGCCCACCCACCTAAGCACCCTCTGTAAAGGTCTCCATGTGTCCTCCTCAAGGCCATGGATGTAGGAATGCTGTGGAAGTGGCTGCCAGGCTCATCTAGCACTTAGCAGCAGGTTCCAAGAGTTCTGGTAGTGATTCTAAAACACTGGATCAGGGCCTTGGTTTAGCTCAGCAGCACAAGTGCCTGCTTGGCAAGCGTGGGGTCATGAGTTTGATCTCTGATACCAACACTGGATCAGAGAGGATTGAATGCAGTGTTGCATACCGGAGAACATATTGGTGTGGAAGCAAACTCCTCTGATGCAAAGTTGAATATCAGTTCACAGACACTAGGAAATGGTGCTCCCATGCTGCTGCATTGCCTGGAAGCTTGGGAAGGTAAAATGTGATATTCAAAGCAATAAAAATGCAGAAGAGTTGAAAGACTCAGAGAAGCAGACATTTATTGTGAAGAGTACTCAGAGGACACTCCACTAAACCACCATGAAATACATGGTGCCAAGTGTGCTGCCTATCAGTGGGGATAGTTAGTAGTTTAAAGGTCTGGAACATGCCAGAACATCTTCTCTAAAAGTTACAAACAACTTACCGCACTGAACGCTCCCCCAGCCGAGAGAGGACACAGTCCTTTGGGAGGCATCCTCTGACTGTGGGATAGTATTCTTTACCGGTCGCAATCTTACTACTATCCATTTCTGAAGGGGGTCATGGCAAAAGTGTTGTGTGCTTCAATATAAGCCACAACAGGAGAATGATAACAAAGCCATATAGGGTTTTGGACCAGCAGTACAGCATATAGTACATAAGCAGAGAATTATATACACACTTGATAAAGCACTCTGGGCATGCTTCTGGGTGTCAGTAGAGATAGGGAACCTACCTGTGTGATACATGTGGCTAGCACTACCCAACTTGAGCAAGAGTTTTGACTCTCTAAGGGTCAGACAGGTTCAGGAACAACCCACTCTGATGTGAATTGTAATGTGATACAAGAACAGTGCATCCAGAACCTGGTGAGAGCAGGCCTGCAAGGAACCAGCCACTGCTGCATCAGCACCTCTCTTCCAGGTAATATGTGCAGTCCTGAGGAACTGCATGTCAGAGTCTGAAGAAGGCCAAACTAGGCTCTCAGAACCTCAAATGAATGCAGATAGGAAAGCCTGCTGACTCACTAATTCTACCAAGGTGTGGCTGATGACAGTGGTGATGAGAAGCTGCTAACTGGAAGCACTTTAAGTTACACCCCTGGCCACCTACCTCATGTGGACAGGACAGGACAGGACAGAGACTAAGAATATAAATGACCACAGTCATCACAGCTTGGCTGGTGTCTTAGTTACTTTTCACTCGTTGCCAAGACAAAATACCTGATGCCCAAAATTAGGGAAGGAAAGGTTTATTTCTTACAGTTTCTCAGGAGTTTCAGTCCATACTCAGTTGGCTCCAAGGAAGCGTGGCATGGCAGGGCTGCCATTCATGGCTGCCGCAAGCAGTAAGGCATGCTAGTGAGCAAGAGAGAGTGAGAGAAGGGAGAAGCGAGCAGGAGGAAGACCTGCCTCCTGTATACTGTATATCAGCTCCATCTCTGGGTGGGGGCAGAACTCACATCACCAATCCCAGCACTAGACAACAAACCAATCACAAGCGCCAGACTCAGCCCCATCAAAAGTATATGAGGACTTGGGGGAACATAGTATCACCCAATACATTCCACCCCTGGACCCCCAAGGACTCATGTACATCCTTAATATGAAAGATGTTTAGTCCATCTCTAAGAGTTGCCAAAGTCCTAACAGTTTCAGCACTGTTGAAAAGTCCAAGTCCCAAATCTCCTCCGAGATCTATGGTAAAATCTTAACTGTAACCCCCTGTACAAATGAAAACGAGGTTAAGTACTTCCAACACATAAAGGCACAAGATAAACATTACCATTCCAAAAGTTACAAACAGAGGAACACAAAGCATTGGAACCAAAGTAAGTCCAAAATCCAGCAGGGCAAACTAAGTCCTGGAGTTCTACAGTCAGCATCTGAAGCAATCTGGTCACAAACTCCAAAAGGCTTGAGTGATTCCACCCCTGCAGCACTTTCAGGGGTCTTAACTTTCATAGCTTTCCTTGGATGATCCATGTTCCTTGGCTTCATCCTTACATCTTTACACATTGCTCTCTGCAGGTGGGGCGGAAGTTGTACATTTTTCTTGTATTTAAAACCAGCGTCACTTGGATGCTGCCAAGGTCTGCTGCCAGATGGAGCAGTAGCCAGGCTTTTCTCTTGGCTGTAGGGGTCAACTGCCTGGATTGCTGAGCTCTCTGAACCTGATTGTGAGGAACAGCTTCCCTATGCCACTGCCATTCTGGAACCTGGTGTGGCAGCCACCATTTTGAAACCTGTGACCTCTGTTTTCACTCCAGAACATGGTGCTCTGCAGCTTTTTCCTTTGAGCAAATTCTTTCACTTTTGAAGGCCTGAAGCTGCAAAGAGTGGAGGCTCGCTGCTTCCCAGGATGCCCCCAGGCCATCTTTTTTATTCCTCTGTTCCTTCTCAGCAATCAAGGTCTCAGCTTGATCTTTACAGTCCCCAGCTTCCTGACCAAACTCACAAGGTTTTAAATCTCCATGCTGGGCTTGTTGTCCTTGATTCCCAACATAAATCTGGCTAAGAGCCTACCAAAAGAGCCAGGCCATTTCAACATTCGGTTGTCTTATAATTTCTTTTTCAAGACTAATGAGTCCTCTGCCCTTAATCTCAGTCTCAGGCAAAGTCTCTGGGCATGGGCAAAATGCAGATAAACTTTCTGCCCAGCTGTAACACACATCATGTGGAGTTCAACAACCAATGCAGTCCTTCCCAGTAGAACCCTCCCGAGCCTGGTTCTTACTGGCAGGCTTTCTATCAAACTTCTGGTTTTCTGAGCTCTGACCAGAATCTTCCATACAGAACAACCTAAGCTGTTCCAGCTCTATGCATTCAGGTGACATCTCTGAACCTTTCCAAACTCTTCCCACAAGCCATTTCCAAAGACTCTTAAACCACATGGTCAGGTCACAGCAATGGACCCACTCCTCTGGTGCCAAATTCTGTCTTAAGTTACTTTTTACTTGTTGCTGAGACAGAATATCTGACACTCAAAATTAGGGAAGGAAAGGTTTATTTCTTTCGGTTCTCAGGGAGGTTTCAGTCCATACTTAGTTGGTTCCAAGGCAACATGGTGTGGTGGGGCTGCCTTTCATGGCGGCCACCACAGCAAGGTGCACTAGAGAGAGAGAGAGAGAGAGAGAGAGCAAGAGAGTGGAAGACCCGCCTCCCTTACACTGTATGTCAACTCCACCCCTGTGCGGGTGCAGCACTCACATCACCAATCCCAGTGCTAGACAACAAACCAATCACAAGTGCCAGACTCAGCCCCATCAAAAGTATATGAGGACTTGGGGGTACATAGTATCACCCAATACAGCTGGTTACTCAGAGGCCAAGGAGAGGTTGCTCTAAGATTAGAATGTAGTCTCCAGGAGAATTAATGCACAACCCTATGGGTGGAAGGCCTGGAGACAGCATTTCAATTTGCACAAAAGAGCATCATCTATCGTGGGGAGAGGCATAAGAGAACCACAGAGACATAACAGTCTCTCCATGGGCCTCAGTCAGCCTCCCAGGCCACCCTGGGCCTCAACCAAGTAGCTGGAATGGACCCCCACCAGAGCACAATCCCGGGGCCAGACTTTGAGCTATCCCCATGGCATACATTCAATCAGGCAGCAGTGGGGATTGACAGAGCCCCCACTCATGTTATGTTGTATCCTTTCCAGGTTAGAAAAAGCAGACATTTTTCTCATGTAGAACTGAAGCATTCTGGGCAAATGCTCCATTCTGGATGTTTATGTGCCCCCAATTACACACATTCAAACCAATGCAGTGATGTTAGGGGAAGGGGCCTATAGGAGGCAATTAAATCATGAAGGTGGAGCCTCATGAGTGGGTTAAAGCCTTTACCAAAGAAGCCCCCAGGAGCTCGCTCTCCTCTTCTGCCATGAGCAGACACAGTGAGAAGACATTCTCTGTATGCCAAGCAGTGACTTCTCATCAGCCACTGAAACTTATGATGCCTTGTTCATGAACTTCAATCACTGGAACCATAAGAAATGAATTTCAGTTGCTTACACATTGCCCAGGTCTTGGTATTTTGTGACAGTGAGTGCTGCCTTTTTATAGGACTTCCTTGAACACCACTCTTTGAGGCCTTGTACAGTGTTTGATAGACCAACACTGAATGCTGCATTACAATCACGTTGGATCACAGGCCTCACCTTCCACACTGTGTTAAGAAGCAAGGAAAGGGGCCCATGTACTAGCTGAGAGAAGCGCCTCTTATTGTCATCACTGGGAGGTGGGTATGCCACAGGGCAGGGAAGAGTTCACTTGACACCCAGGTGACCAGTAGGGGCATTTTGTGGTGCACTCCTGCCAATCCCAACACTGAAGAGGCAAAGGAAGCACCCCAGTACAAGAAAGGCATGGTGCCCAGAGACTCTTTCGTAAATGTGGGTCTGTGTGGTAAGCCTCTGAGACTAGCAGAAGTACTAGCCAAAGATGAGAACTCACAGGAGAAGTAGCACAGGAAGACAGTGGGGGTCAGCAGCTGCTTTAAGACCAGCTGGTTTGGGGGTGGGAGGAATGGGAAGTGTATAGCTGATCATCAACCTGTGTTCTCCTTGCAAATGTTCTGGGAAGGATAGCAGCAGAATTCTGCAACAGCTATATTCAAAGAGGTTGAAGATCCTGTATAAAAAAGTAGATTCTAAGGGAAAAAGAAGTAAAATTTAGCAGATGCTGGGTTGAAATGCTGAACCCCAATTAGGCCCTATGAGTCATCCCCTGCTGGGGTCTCACAGCCAAATGTGTCCTTCTGGAATGGAAGAAAAGCCATGGCTAAAAAGTTGCCTTGCTCCAATGTGGCTCTCGGGAACAGGCAATGCAGGAGTACAGAGGGCCGGGAAGGAGTCTGAAGGATCAGCTTCCTCTAGAGTGGCAAGCCATCTCAGTCTGCTGGGGCCTGGGGTTTTCCTAGGGGTGGGACTTTCGAGTGCTAGCATGGGTGAACCAGAAACATGGGTCATTGTGGGGGCACTGGTGGTCCCAAGGGAGCCTACTGAGCCTCTGTCTCTGCTGCACCTGTATCGTAGAGCGTAGTGCTCTCTGCATCCCAACTCTTCTCCCCTGACCCTCAGAAATTCTATTCCCAAGACTCCTCCCAAATAAGAAAGTATTATTTCAGAAGACTTTTCCTGGGGATCCTGGCCTGTGATAGTGTCCTCATCAGTCCCTCAACTCCTGAGACAGATTCTGAACCAGGTGACACTTCTGTACGAAACTGACCAATGTGGGAAGAGAAGTGCTAACCCAGGACACACCACATAGGACCCCTAGGCAGGGTGGCACCTCACAGGCTTTGGAGTGGTCTGCTACCTTTTCCCAGATTTCTGTCACTGTAGAGGGGGAACTAGGCCAGCCAGATGGTTCTGCTGGGCAGGGTGGGATGTGAGGTGGCTTGCAATGGCTCCTGTTTCCAATGGTGACCACTGGCACATCCAGGATTTCCAGTAGCGAGAAGCCTGGCTGATCAACACAGTAAGCAGGGGCCCTGGTCCTTGCGGAGGCCTGAGTGGATGCGCTGTGCATTTCCAGTGCATGCGGGGCTGTATCTTGACATTTTCAGCCCTAGAGTTCTTTTTGCCACTTCTCTGTTAGCAGTTGTCTGTAAGGTTCTCCCCTTGGAGCATGGTTCGCAATGTGTCATTGTCCCCTACAAGGTTGTGTGCAGAGTGGGTAGGGAAGCATGGGTGGTCCTCTTACTTCTTCCCTCTGTGCTGCTTGTTGGCCTGGCTCATTGCTACAGTAGCAGTGTTTATAATTGAGGTGCTTTTGAGTAAGTGACCATATATGTGCAAGACCAGTCACTGCTGTGTGGCTGCCTCAAGGACGATCTGGGCAGAAAGTGGTGCAAGTTTCTCCTGCACCCTGAAGGACACCAGCCCACGGCACTGCACGTGGCCCTCAGCAGGGTAGGTTGAAGTGGGCTTCCATCTTGTGTTTTTCATCCTAAGTGGGGAGGTCAGCCTATAGAGATGAAAGTCTCTGCCGCAAAAGCATGGTATGCACATGTGTTTTACACTCTGCTATTGTTCGAGGAGTAGTGTGTGTGCCTGTGCATTCACGAGTGCACACATACATGTGCAGGGTGTGGAGTGAAGATTCCCAGAGGATCCAGACACCGTCTGGGCTTTTTACTCCTCCCTGACTGGGTCATTTTGGTGCAGCGTGGATATGAATTCACGTTCTCTTCCCGACACCACTCCTGGAGTCCCTGGGCTCAGCTCTTCTCTTGAGCCTGTCTCTCCTTCTGCTCTTTGGCCAGGTTAGCCCTGAACAGATTCAGGAGGTGGGGACAAGGGCCTCTCTGTCTTTCTTCATCCCCAGGCTTGGGCTCCTGGAGCCTTGCAGGGTTGCTGCTCTGTGCCGGCCGTGGTGTGATCCTGGAAAGGGCTGAGGAGAGGGGCCTCAAGCTCCCCAGCTCTTCCACCAGCTCTGTCCTTCCTGGAGCTTGCTGGAGACTCAGCATGCAGCCCAGTCATAGGAGCCACACAATGCTGAGCCTTTGGGGCTGGACAGGAAAACAAGTAATGTCGTGGAGACCATGAAGGAGGGTGGTATGTGTGCGTGCAGAGGTTGTCTGGACAGGTGGGTCCTAGAAGGCTCCAGCAGACCTCAGTTTAGACAGAACTGAAGCTGGTGTAGGCTCAGAGCACTGGCACAGGTGTTTATCAAGCAGTTTGCCCAGAAAGTGTCATCCAGCCTGGACAGGAAGAGAG
This sequence comes from Dasyprocta punctata, assembly GCA_004363535.1. NCBI lineage: Eukaryota > Metazoa > Chordata > Mammalia > Rodentia > Dasyproctidae > Dasyprocta > Dasyprocta punctata. Next base: position 5,274 of record RJWM01023118.1, on the reverse strand, counting down.
CCTGACGCAGAGGCAGCCACTGGGTTCACTTCTGAAAGGTGCTGCCTAGAGGAGGGAAAGGAGCACAGGGCTCCTTTGGCTGTGAGAGCAGCAGCAAGGGAGGCCTGAACCTTGCTGTTGATGCTTGGGAAGAGCAGGCCATCTCCTCTGCCCTCTGCAGGGCAGACAGTGAGCACTGTAACACATCCCGGCCCCACTGCCACTTCTCCACTCACTCAGCAGCTGGATGTGGGGCAATCACTTGCACCCAGGAGGACAGGGTTAAGTGAGACACCACAGATCTGCTCTGTGGAGGTTTTCTGTCTGCAGACTAAGGATGTCAAGGGGAGCAGGTCTCAGGGAGGGAGCTATGTGCGATGGAGGTAGGTGCAGTTGTCCTGGGCACCCCTCAGCCTTCCTGAGCTTGACGCAGAGAGAAGGCGCCTGTTGTCCCCTTAGAGTCTGCAGAGTGGGTATGCAGGACCTTGCAGTGCCCCGTTTTGGCATTTTATTTTTTATTTTTTTGTGGCACCGGGGATTGAACTCACAACCTCACACCTGCCAGGCAGGCGCTTAAGCCACTGAGCCAAACTCCCAGCCCAGTGCCCCATTTTGGATCACAACTTCTAAGTGTTGTTGGAAGCAGTGCAGTTTAAGAGAAAAAACAAAAAGAACATATGTAAATCTAGATCTAAACCACACCTCTCACTAATACTTCAGTCATTTCTCCCTTTGCTTTTCTCTGTCCCTGAGAAGTGACACAGGATTGCCAATCCTCTTCTTGCCTAGCAGCTCAAGGACACATCAGGTTGTGGATGCACCTACTCTGACCTTGTTCCTTCTCTGTCCTGGCCTCCCTGACCTCCCTGTGAGTCCAGTTGTGGCTCCTTGGTGTGACTGCAATGCTGGCAGCTATGACAACGAAATCACAGAAGCCCAAAGTGGAAGTGAAATTTGGGCACAGAGTCAGTGGGTTGTTTTCAAAAACCATCTTTATTTGGAAATAATTTCAAGGTTACAGAGCTGTAAGACTAGGGAAGAACTGCATCTGCACACTAAACTCAATTTCACTTATTTTTAAGACTTTCTCCCAATTTGATTCTCTAGATAAGTGCATATTTTCCTTCTAACTGAACATTTATTTGATAGCAAATCACATGCAGTACATCATGTACCCTGACTTCTGAAATATTTAATCGTGTATTTCCTGTGGGAAAAATAGCCTCTTTTTATGCACAAAACTGTTATCAACTTTAGCGAACTAGCTGAGAGGAGAGAAGACAGACAACTGAGTCTAGCTTCTTGTGGTGGTTTAACTAATGGTCAATTTGTAACACCCAGCTGAACTGCTGATTCTCCTAGAGAAACTTGTAGTGCTGGTTTTCCTGATATAAACTCAGCTGTTATCATTGGAGGAGCTCAGATCCTCACTGTTGCTGAAGATGGCTATGGTTCTTTTCAGGGGGAGCTCTGATCCTTATCTTGACATTGCTTCCTGGCTCCAGTGCAGAACCCTCAGTCTGCTGGCACAGATCCTTCATCCTGCTGGCACAAGTTTCCAACTTCCACCACTGGTCTTTGGGCCTTCCCAGTGTAGATCCTTGATACAGACTTGCATGAGACATTGTCTTGGGCTCTAGGCCTCCACATGAACTCATGGAGGACATTGCCATGGGCTCTAGGTCTTCAGCCATACTTGTGCAAGACATTGCCATGGGATGCAGGGCCTCAGCTGAGTTCTTTGGGTCTCTAACATGTGGACAGATCTTTTGCATTCTTTTGCATCTGACTTTTTGGGTGAATATTAGAAAATAATTCTATAAATTATATGTCCTGTATTAAATCTATTCCTGTGTAAACCCTGACTACCACACTTCTCATTCTTTCCTTGCCTTCCAGCATCATCCCACAGGAAAAAGGAGGATGTCCTCACCCAGCCCTTTACCCTCAGGTTACCTGTACTTCTCCTGGTTGAGCCTCCCAAAAGCTTCATTGATTCATTGTCTACCACCTTTACCCCACTTCCTGCTCCACCCTGCCACTCTCCACACTCACTCTTACTCACCCTGACATGATCACCACCCTCCTGGATCGCCAGGGCACCTGTTGGTTGACTTCTTCAATCCCAAGTTTCTGAGGCACAAGCCACTCTATTCTAGCAGCAGGCATCCGACAAATACATGCTCTTTTCCACATCCTCACCTTGTGTTTGCCACCATGAGCTTCTTTCATTTTATATCATTTATCTCATTCTCTAAGAAAATTCTGCCACCAGGCATGTGGAACCTGGTAGCACTACCATCTCTAAATGTTAGGCCCAATGATACCTATGAGTTGACCGTATTTTCAGATGTGTTTAGAAAAAGAAGAGGGGATACTTCCAAATCAACAGAGTCTAGGCCATGAACTAACTTTTCTGAATTCCTTACAGTCCCTTGCTAAAGAGAAGAATTTCAGTCCTCCATAAGCACAGAAGGCACACAGAAGTAGTCATAAAACCACCAGTAGATTCCAAACCTGAGGCTCTGGGCAATACCACAGAGGTAGAGTAGGTTCTCCTGGAGCCCTGCTGGCCACACAGGGCTTATGATGACTGTAGTCCTGGTGTCTGCTGAACTGAACTTCCTATGGGTCCCTCTGTCTCATTAAAAATAACTTCCAAGGTCCCAAGGCCTTGGGATAGTCTAAAGAATTCCCATTTCTTCCCCAACCCAGCCTCTGGCCCAACACAAGACACACTTGGCTTCATTTTTCTTCCAGAGTGCTTCCCAGGGTTCCTATTAGGTAATCCTATTTGAGCAAACCCCAGGACCACTTCTACCATTCTCCTCTGTTACAGCTGCTCCACACCAGGTCCTTGAGCCCAGAATTAAGTACACTCTTTCATCGTAACTGAAGTTGCATTCTCTAAATGACATCTGGGTGGGAAGCAATGGTGAGGCTTATCTTCTGGAATCCAAAGATCTCAGGAAACCTTTGGTTTTCCAGCTGCATGCTTTCCACAGGACAGCCTGGCCTCCAGGTCCTGTGGACTCCTTTATGGAGCATTGGCTGTTATCAAAGAGACCTGGGAACCCTTTGAGCACCACATTTGACACAGAGGCATCCGGATTCAAGAGATGTATATGACTCAAGAGGTGGAGCCTATGAAGAGTTACCAGCAGCATCTTGAGTGGTGACAAACTCGGACTTTCATGGTCCTCTATGTTTAAGGGCCTAAGAAACAAGGATATTAAGGAGAACTGGACTGAGGCAGCCAGGAAGATTCTATGTGAGGAACTGAAGTTCCAGGAAAAAGGGTGTTATGGCTTGTATCTAGATGTCCCCCCCTAACCCTTGTGTGCTCACAGGTGGGACTTTTCAGAGCTGGCTGGATCTAGTGTGTGTACTGGGATTAAGGGTATGAGATAACTAAATTTGGTTTAGCGTAGATCTGTGCATGGATAATGGGAAGGCCCACCCTGGGTGTGGGTGGCACCACCCAAAAGTCTTGTAGCCCAGGTGGGTAAAAGTGAAAGGAAGGCTTACTTCTGATGCTGCTGCTTGCTGCTTTGCTGCCTCCTGCCTCTCATACCATGGACTGTTTCTCTTCTGTGATGCCCTTCTGCCATGCAACCCTACCTTGGAGCCAGCCAACTATGGACTGAAACCTCTACAAGCTATGAATCAAACTTATCTTTCCACCTTTAACTTGTGCACATCAGGTATTATTGTACGAGCAATGATAAAAGTAACTAAAACAAAACATTGAGAAAAGATACAAGCATTGCCTAGGAAAGATTCCCAACGGAAACTAATCAAGGGGCTCAGTAAACCTCACCAAGGGGTTGGGGCTGATTCTGAGAAGGAACACAAGGCAACTTGATGAGACCTTGCCAGAAGAACTTCCCAAGGGGTCCAACAGAGAACCCAGCACAGGAGTAGTTTTATATTTGCACAAACACCTAGACAGGTGTCTATGTGCTCTTTGTGGCTTGCTGCCATGCTTCTGTGCCCTGAGATTCCAAAAGATCCTTGAGAAACAGACCAATAGCAGTGTCAGTGGGTCAGAAGCCAAATGTTCACCTCTCTGGTGCTTTCTTTCCTTGTTCCAGGCCCTTGGCAGGTACTAGAAGCCCAGTAGGTACAATTTCCTCTCGCAGAAATAGGCCTATTTCTCAAGGTCCTTGAATCTACAAAACAGAATCAAATGAAGAAGACCCAAGTCTGGCTGCACTTCCAGTTTTTTGTTTTTTGTTTTTTTTTTAAATTTTTCAGCTTCCCTTAGTTCAGGAGCAGACTGTGTAGCTGAGTACCCCAGCCCCTCACTGGAAACATCCAAGCAGGCCTGGATGGAAAGGGGACCACAGGAAATTCACTGACCTCTTAGACCTCCATCTTCCAGACTTCTTAGCGAGGGAGGTCTCAGTGCACACCTCTGGCCATGTCTGTGCTTACGGCTCCCTCCTTACTCCAACACTGTATAGCAGTGAGTGCCACACCCAGGCGAGCAGATTTGGGCTGTTATCAGAGAGCAACTTGGGGACACAGCCAAGCCAGGCAAAAAGAACCCCTGGTAGCAATAATAGTGTAATTATCAGACACATGCAATATTACCTTTTTTCTGAAAATGACAAGAGATGTATTTTTATCTGGAATGATGTAATCTGCATGATTTGATAATCTGTTCCAATAAATGTGATTCAAGTAAATAATAGAACCAGCAACATTGGCAATGAGCAGTTGATAGGAGAACTAGTAAAACAAGTTTGAGAAAGATTACCGCAGGTTAATATTTCCTCCTATCCTCTGATAGAATGGCTTAAAGTCCATTTATTGGATATTTGCATTTTATAAGATGCATATTATAGCATATTCTTAATATGATAAATAAAAGAATTTTAAAGAGAGAACATAAATAAAATAGAACTATTTAACCATATACTAAATAGAGGTCACATTATATATTTTTAAAATAACATTTAAAACAATCTATTTTACTTTCCTATGACACAGTGAGTTATTTTTACTCTGTCTGTGTTCTTTCCAATACTTTTCTGAATTAAAGAAAAAGATATTTTTCTTTTCCTTTAAGAACTGGTAAAATATAGCACCATCAAATATAAAATTCTCTTTCACCTTTTAACTCTTATCAAGGTGATGCCAATGTGATCATATAAAACCAACATTCTTCAGCAAATGAGTTCCAACATAGAACTAGTATTTTACTACCAGCAATAGTGGCCTTCCAGGCTGGTCAGAGTGGGTCTCTTGCTCTCGAAACCTAACTATCTCTCTGACTTTGGTCTTGTGGGC